>JAHDVE020006515.1:0-81850 GCA_022606495.2 Halesus radiatus | reverse complement strand
CTTATTTCATAAAATACTCGTATATGCTTTGATATCCCTTAGACAACTTTGTTTTAGGAGTGCATTCCGATGCCGTGTATCTGGTAGGGAATATGATTAAGGTCATTCAAACAGAGCCAACGTAAGTATAAAAAGTATAAAAAACAGTTATTCTGAATTTGCCCTTATTTCATAAAATACTCGTATATGCTTTGATATCCCTTAGACAACTTTGTTTTAGGAGTGCATTCCGATGCCGTGTATCTGGTAGGGAATATGATTAAGGTCATTCAAACAGAGCCAACGTAAGTATAAAAAGTATAAAAAACAGTTATTCTGAATTTGCCATCATATTTTAGAAACCAATAATTCTTTTGATATAAATAAAGGTTTAAAATTTTTACATACAACCGGTTTACAGTCAAGCAAATTAGAAATTTTAGAAATCAGAAAAATGTGTTAATCGTGAACTAAATTTAATAAAAAATATTTTTTTTTTTTTTTTTAAATAGCTAACTTTGAAATTATTTTCGTATTAATTTAAATAATAAAAATAATTTCTTTTTAATTTCTAATATAAATTTGTTATTCAGTGTTTTTTAATAATTTATTCAAACGATTGGTATTCACTTTGTGGCGTCATTATTAATAAATTAATTAAAAATAACTTTGTATTCACCACTTTATTAATATATATATATATATATATATACACATACAGAATACTAAAAAATAATAATGTCAAGTGTAGACAAATGATAAACATAGAACACAATAATGTAAGAATAGATAGATTATAAACATAAACAAAAAAATATTAAAGTAAGTAAGTAAGTAATTAATCGAAAATGTTAATAAAAAATTGTTATAAAACATTGAATAACAAATATATATTAAATATTAAAAAATAAATTGTTTTGATTATTAATATTAATATGAAAATAAATTCAAGAGATATAAATACAGATATTAAAACATAAATAAGTACTAGAGTGGTGATGTACTCGGAAATATGCTGTATGAATGTAAATAAAGATTTGACGCCAAGACAGATGAGTGCAGTGTTTCAATCTCTTCCTTCATTCCGGGGAAATGTTCGTTTTTAGTTTATTCAATAGGTATGGATTTAATAATGTTATAGTCCTTCACTGAAAATTAGCTAATAATTGTTTTTCTTATTTTGCAGGTTTGTTTACCATTCCAAGGAAGACATTATTCATGAATGACCACGGCAAACATTCAACATTAAGATTCTACGCTAGTAAGTCAATTATATTTTTCGGGTTTATTCGATCGCATTAAAATTTACCACATTTCCAGAAGATTACTGAAAAGGTCGTGTACGAGATGAAATAATCATTTGATCTGTAATCGGATGCAGTCATCCGCGAGAGATCTCCCAGCGTCATCGAGCGCTCCCATTGACTGAAAATCACGACTTCCGGTTCCATGGTCTATTCAGCGGCACCGTACCGTGAACTTGGGCCAATCAGAAGCCTTTGTATTGCCGGCGAAGCCTCCAATCGGCTAAACCACGCATCGTGTGCGATTGTCATCTTAATATATTGAGTTGGATCGAAGCAAATAATAGATATGTCACAACAGCATGGAAAATAGATTACGCTAACCATTGTTGAAACTCTTCGCATTATGTATGAGCGTCGACATTCAGAGGAACAAGTTATTTGTGCCCAGCGACGAATTCCTGCGTCGAAGGCTGGCAAAAATTGCTTTCAATTCATTTGATATTGAAAAACGTGTTTACAATATTATGTAGAAGTAACGATTCGTGACGACGATAGGTTTTTTTATTGTATCTAATATTTACTCTTGCAAATAAATCTACGAGTTTATGCAATTATTTAAAAATCTAGTCATAATGAAATATATTTAAAGTATACTCGTATGTCATTTATATTTAAGGCCGATACTTTTCTAATATTACCTCTGAGAATTTGGTTGTGCTGTCCATCTTGTTACGCTAATAAAAATCTAGTCATAATGAAATATATTTAAAGTATACTCGTATGTCATTTACATTTAAGGCCGATATTTTCTAATATTACCTCTGAGAATTTGGTTGTGCTGTCCATCTTGTTACGCCACTAAAATGTATTAATAATAATAATAATAATCATCGGATGATTTTCATAGCGTCGTTTTTGTGTAAAATCACCTCAAGGGTGCTGTACAAATATTACTTCCTATTCTTGTATTACATCTATTCTGTGAAGATTTTTTTAAATATTTATTTTCTCTTTTTGGACAGGCTATCAATTACACATTATTTATAGACCATATATGCAGTTAAATTATCAAAACTAAATACGGCTTGGTTTAAGTTTTCATATAGTATGTTAATTTGAAAAAAAAAGATAAAAATAAGCTAACTGTATTTATTCCTTACGATATATTGCAAGACGCTAACACAAATGACAGAGTGATTGTTTACATTATATTCAAGAATGTATTTAAGCTAAGACAATGAATTATTATCCATATATTCTTAGGATAAATAACACAGAATACTCTTAAAATGGGACACTTGTTCCTAAGAACACTACTTAAAGTAAACCGAGATACGAGTATTTGTACGATCTGCATTTAGTTTTATTATAACAACCGTATATATTTCTCCGATATCGAGGGAATACTTGGTTGCTTATTTTCTCACGCAGCTGGTGTAATTATTGAGAGATTAGTTAGTAATATTGCTAGCCAAAAATGAGCAGTTATTTTTGGGTAAGTTTGAAGGGTTTCCTGCGACGAGTTAATGTCGGATGTGATGTGCCGTAAGCCGCCGTGACAGCCAATTATTTTCGTAACGGCAGTCGACGAAATCTAAAACAAAGTTTCGCTATTATTGCCAGAAAATCAACCACAAAAGCGCAAATCTTTGTAATATTTGAACCGACTGTAAATCATTGTTGAATTTCTCTCCGCGGTTAACGGACTGTTGAGAAATGAACCTCAAGCCGAGATTCTAGTCGATACGTTAGTTAACCCAGTGTTTTATCTGCCTTGTCTATGTCGTAATTAAATCTGTAAATCTCAATCGGTTCCCCATTGCAATCCACTTCCCAGGCGAAATTTAATAAAATAGTACTTAACGTCCAATCTCGGTGTAATCTGTGTATATTTCATATTTTAATTTTTAATGGCTCATTGTTTGTCTATTTTTTTCCCGGTAGCGTTTTCGCAGAAAATTGAAGCCCCATTGTTTCCGTGGGCTTTTGATGACTGTCGTAAATTTGTGCCGAAACCTCGACTCTAATTTTCTTATAATAATTAAAATAATCACCGACTTATTATACAGCGGTTAGAATACATAAGACACCATACACTGGAGTGTCTTGAAGTAATTTTAGTGCTTTCTCTGCGGGTAATTAGTCCTTAAAAGCTTTTATTCTTTAAAATAACCTTTGTAAGTATGACGTTAAAAGTAATAATTTATTAAAAACACATTTAACTCAATTTTGACGAGAGTTATTGTTATTTTTTTTTTAAATTTTAATGTGAGAAATGAGTACCCCAGACGTAAAGTATAATATTATTTCCATAATTTGAAAAGGTCGCAACCCCGTGTTTTCTATAATTTCCTCTATAAAAACTAAATTCATTTTCACCTTAAGAAAGCTAATTAAATTTACATAATTCGTACTCCATAACATCTGTGAGGCTTTGTTCGGAGTTCGTTCCGAAATTTGTCGTCGTTTTAGGTTTTCCATCAAATGTCATTAAGTTTTGTCACGCCAACTGTATTATTTTATCATTGTTTATATTTCGTGCTGAAATGCCACGGGTTATTGAAAATTTCTCAGTGGCGAAGTATTTTATAATTATTACTGTTTGCCACAAATATTTCAAAACATGTCAAATCGTTAGATCTGCTTGTTACGTTCTAATCAACCCTGCTCATAAATTTAATGAATTTTCATGTTTGCTGTGTTTTGAATTAATTGCTCGTTCATTTGTTCATAAATATTTACCGAATAGAACATCATGTGAAATAAATTACCAACTAAAAATGAAATGAATACACTGTTTTATTGTGGAGGCCGCCATTAAATGAGATGCAATAATGACATTGAAGTCCTAAGTATCTGCACGTATAATGAAATCAGCAACCTTCAATACCCGCTTTGTGTGTCTTTTTTATTTTTTTTATGTGAATACCCACTAGAGTCCCAACAGCTCCCAACCGTCTGGAGCCAGTGAGACTATGGCATCCCCAATTGGTGAATGTTTTGAGGCTGAAGGTATTGAGGAGGGGAAGGAGAAGGGGAGAGGAAGGTGGGGAAAATACCTGGCAATTCAGATCTGGTCACCAAACACGGCTAAAAGCCATTTCAAGCAACTTTTCAATTCTGAATGGTGGTCTTTCACCAGGACGATACTGAGAGTATCTTTCACTCTGGAACGTTCGCAAATGTACTGTATATTATTTTTAGATGAATTAATTGTGAAGCAGCACAAATTAATTAAATAAAATTTACTTGCGAGCGCCGGGATTTGAACCCGCGACCTTCGGATTCGTAGCCTTACCTCTCGACCGTGGAGGCCGTCAATGCTAGGTGCTAGCAACCACAAACTTCGATATTTTCGCTAATATAATCCCTATCAAGTCTATGGTAAACGATGATTTTACGGGGTGGTTTGACATTACAAAAGGTTTTAAGCAAGGCAGTGTAATGTCACCGTGGTTATTGAATCTATACATGGATAAATGTATGCAAGAATTGAAAGAGGTGGGCTTGGGCGTGAAAATGAGTAATCTGAAAGTGTATCGCCTGTTGTATGCTTATGGTGCGGTGCTGATTGCTAACAGTATGGAAGATCTCCTGTCCCTCGTATCTAGGATGAACGAAGTATGATGTATGAAGAATGAAGAATGAGCTAATGATGAATGTAAGTAAATCTAAAGTTATGGTGTTTGAAAGAGAGAGTACGAAAAAAGTGTGCAATATAGTTGTGAATGTTGAATACTTGGAGCAGGTCGATGAGTTTGTATATTTGGGAAGTATGTTTACTAGAGATGGAAAGGCTGATAGGGTTATTGAAAGTATGGTGAATGCAGGAAACTCCATCAACGGGAAAACTGAGCGCGGTTGGCGCTAACAAAAAGTTGTCTAAAGAAGCGAAGCTAGCAGTCCACAATGGAGTGCTGATGCCAACCCTGTTTTTTGCCAGTGAGGCATGGAATTGGCAGAGGAAGGATGAAAGTAAACTGAAGGCCGTATATATGAGATCGCTGGGGCGAATGTGTGGTAAAATCATGTATGATCGTGTGAAAAATATTGAGATTCGTAAATAATGTAATCAGTAAGATTAAGAGAGGTACGCTTATATGGTTTGGGCATGTAACCAACCATTGGGAACCAAGAAAGAAGTGTAAGAAGAATATATGACGCGAATGTGATTGCAGAAGAAGTCGGGAGCGCCCTAGGAAGACATGACACGATCAAGTGAATCAAATACTTGAATCGGGCCATGTTAAAGTTGAAATAACCGAAGAGAATGTATGAGACGATGTATGAATGTGAATGAAGCAAGAAATGTATGCCAAGATTGTGTTGTTTGGCGGTCCTTTCTGCCTACCCCTGCGGGGAAATGGCGTGAATGTTAGTTAGTTAATCCCCATCACTTAAGCTTATATAATTGCCAACAAAACGTTATGACTGTGTCGATTTATTTTAAATAATTCCAAACTAACTGGCCAATTAATTGTATTTATGGTTTTTTTTGCTAAAATAGCCCCAGTTTAGTAGATAATTTCAAATATTGTCGTTTTTTTTTTGTAAAGTAATCACTTATTAATGTAAACTTTCGTGTTGATGTGTTTTAAAAAATAATAATATCTAATCATACCTCTTCATGCAACAATAATCCACTCCTCTTAGCGACTACCGTATTGATGTTTTAGCTAATGATATTTAGTTTAGTTATAGTAACGCTATCTAGTCGCTCCTACATTTCTATGTTTTTGCTGAAAGCCCGAAACTTAGTGACGTAATCTACGTCGCTAGTATCCACCTAATATTTGAGATAATTTGACGTTGATTTTTCTAGCTTTGTAAGCGGCTTTGTGGTCATATTTCATCATAAAAACGCCATAGAAATAAACCGATAATCAATATTATTTTTGTTTGTTTTTTTTTTAATATTTTTTTATTTATTTATGTGGTAATAATAATAATAGAGTTAATTTCTATAGCGCAGTTTTGCGAAGGTTAACCTCAAGTGCGCTTTACACTAACTAACCTAACCTAATATAATTGGAAAGTAGCAGATATACTACATGTATTCCAATTAAAACTATGACTTAAAATTTTCATGAGCAGCAGATTCACTTGCATGTACAATTTAGAATACTTTTAGATAACGCGCAAGAGTCCCAACTGCTCCCAACCGTCTAGTTGGGGTATGTTGGGAGGCTGAAAGTATTGAGGTAGCGAAGGAGATGGTGAAGGCGGAAGGTAAGCGAAGTACCTGGCTATTCGGATCTGGTCACCAAACACGGTTAAAGTCATTTTAAGCAACGTTTCGATTCTGAATGGTGGTCTTTCACCAGGGCGATGCTGACAGTATCTTCCAATCTGGAACGTTCTCAAATATACTACATATTCTTTTGAGTGGGTAAATTGTGAAATAACACAATTTAATCAAATAAAATTTACTTGCGTACGCCGAGATTTGAACCCGCGACCTCCGGATTCGTAGCCAACGATCATAACGACTGGTATTACTACTGTGTTAATGTTTTTGTTGGAATGACTCATGGCTGCAGTTTTGCTGTTTCCTTTGCCCGAACAGCCGAAACCAGACATGACTACTAATTATATTGTAACCTGTCCACAGTGTCTTCCAGTCTATCGTGTTAATTCCACTCCAACTGTTTTTAGAGGATTTAATGCCATAGTTACACCATTCCGGTATTCTCTCTGTCCCAAGCCATTGAATTACCATATCCGTATTAATGAGATTTTATTCCGGCTCGGCTTTAAAGGAGAATATACGTTTTTAGACAATATTACAAATCTGTTTAAAACTTAAAATATTAAATTTGATACCATTCACCGTTTTCTCGTTCAACGAAACAGTATAACTTTTCCACCGAAAAAATAAGAAATGTTTAATGTAGCGAAAATTCCCATTTATCACGAACACTGACCTTTGATATTGTTATTCTGGGATTTGAACGAAATTTACAATCATCATTTGTGTTTACTAATGTATCAAAAGTCGAAGTTGTTATAAACGGTCTTTTGGTGTATACTCGTACATTTTTGGACACTTTTCTTTGATGGTGATGAAGGTTTTGTGCCGTGTAAAAACTGAGTATTTCTAAGTAGATGGTTTCGAATAACTTGAGAACAAGATCAACGAGGATCTGTTCTCTCCACTGGAAATGTACTTTAACAATTAATTTATTTCCCGAAATAAGGTCCAATTAGATCATTCCATAGCGCGGGTAGGCCCTATAAATCTATCGCCGCGTTAAAAATGTCTAACGGTGTTTTTAAGACTGTTGTATTTATTTTTTCTAGAAAAACTCATTAACTCACCGTTTCATTAAATAAGTTGGGTTGTTTTTTTTTCTATTCTACTTTCTTCTGTAATATAACATTCGATAGCGCAACAACCATTTCTATTCGATCTTCTCGCCACTTAGAACTATATTACAAAATTAATTTAAACAAAATGAAGATTTGTTGCTTAAATTTATAATGTACCTACATCAGAAGTGCTCGTACTTTCGTAGGCTATTAAGATACACGATCTGAACAGCCAGATACTTACATACCTTTCTCTTTCTCGTCTCATTTTTGCTCCACTGCCTTCAGGCTCACAGCATACCCCAATTAATAGAGACCCGTAAATTTCGCTTCTGTATTTACCCAAATTACCGAAATTCGCAATTTTCGAGTAAATAATCACGAATTTTCGTGTTCTTCTCGTGATATTCTGGTATTTTAAAATAAGAAAGTAATATTGTACGTTCTAAATATATCTTTGACACACTTGTATAAACATAAAATGGGACGTAAAACACCTCGCTGTTATTAAAAAAAAATACAATAATATTAACAAAATACTACGAAAAAACAACATAATATTAAAAAAAAACAACAAAATAAAAAATGAAAACGTAAAAATATAAAAAAATATCTTTAAATCTTAAAATCACTTTTATTGAAAAATGTCACAAAAGTAACATAACACCACTTTTTCTGCTCAATACCACCGTTTTTGCAGAAAAATTTTCTCAAAAATAACGCAAATTTTTCGGGTTTCTATCAATTAAGGATTCCAGTCCCACTTGCCCCGGACAGTGGGGAGCAGTTGACACTTGTGCGGTATTCACATAAAAAAACTGCGCTTCGCTCCAAATTCCCTGTATTGTTTCTTAATTAATTACAACAGTGTCCACTTTGCAAATGTATCGGATCATTACTCGTCTAGCTCGAGGCTCTAATTCGCATTGTGATCGCATTCGTTTAGTTCAAGTCCGCGGGGCAGGAAGCAACTGGCTACGAACTTCCAAGTGTTACTGCTGGCAAATCAACACACGGTTAGGCCACTCGCCTATCTGCTGACACGGTTAAACTTAATCTAACTCGCAAATTACATCGTCCAAGTCCAACGAGACTCGGTTCAGTGCCACAATCGGACTCCCACCAACCCTAGGGCTGTTTGCCAACGGACTGCACCCAGAAATGTACAGCAATACAATATAACAACACCTTGCAAAAAGATGTAAACGATATTTTACGTGTTGAAAATTTAGCTGTACAATTTTGCAAGCGAAAACATGACCTTTTTACAAAGTCTAAAATTTTCACGCGGGAAATTGAAGAATAAGAAAAATATTACGTGTTTAGTATGTGCAGCGTGCTTACGATATTCAGGCATGTCAAAACTACCGTTTTGAGTTAAATGCTTGAGTAGATGTTTCTTATGTGAACATCTACAGAGCAAGAGTCCCAACTACCCAGAGGGACTCTAAACAAGTTTGGTCACCAAACAAATTATTAATTTGCTAAAACCATTTCAAGCAGCGTTTAGGTTTTGAAATGTGGTTGCTCACCAGGGGGGTACTTTTTTTTCGTAGTCCCCATAAAAACAGTTCTACAATAATGTTTTACAAAGATTAAAATATATTACAATAGTACAAATAGTACAAGTAAACATTTGCATAAATTTTTTCAAAAGATTCACTTTGTGGCGTCATTAATAATAATAATAATATCTTTATTGTAATTAAATTTAACTATAACTAAAAGACATGTATGTATAATATAATAATATAAGTGCACAGTGGTTTATAAAGTAAAATAGAAAATAATATAATAACAGTTATAGTTGAAGTTTCACATAACCCGCCTCACTAGGCTGTGTTGAGGCAGTAATTTTGCATATTATTTTATAATTTTAAAATACCTATGAATATACATTTATAATTAAGATACGCTTCGTAAATCGTTAAATCAATTATTTCGAATTTGGGTGAGTGCACTGGTAAATAGTCATTATTAATAAATTAATAAAAAAATACTTTGTAATCACCACTTTCTTAATATATACATATCAACATGTTTCGAAAGCGAAGCTTTCCTCAGCAGGACATACAGAATACTAAAAAAACAATAATGTCAAGTATATAGACAAATGATAATCATGAAACATAATAATGTAAGAATAGACAAACTATAAACAGGAACAAAAATTGATTAAAGTAGGTAAGTAATTAATCAAAAATGTTCATAAAACGTTGAATAACAAATTTTAAATTAGAATTTTTAAAAAATATGTAAATTTTTATTATTAATATTAATATGAAAATAAATTCAAGAGATAGCTGTTTAAAAAAAGTGTTCGATTATTAATTATATTTAATTGACTATTAACACTTTTTCGAATGTCTAAAACTTCAAATTTGTCTAGTTGTAAACTGGTTGTATTTGTGTGTAAACTTTTTAAACCTTTATTAATGTCAATTTTTTTTATTCCTTTTGATATGTACTTATTAGTGACTATTACAAAGTAATTTTTAATTTATTAATTAAACATTTGTATATTAATGGTTTATACAATTCTGAAGATGATAATCTGTATCGAACATCCCAGAAGTGAAAGGTTGATAGCTAAAGTATAAAACTTCACGGGGGCAGTTTTATAAGTATTTTGTGTCGTGGGTCAAAAGTATTCGTTTAAAACTCATCCCTTCGGAAAATCATATTCATAAATGGTACAGTCGCATATATCCAATTAGTTAAGTAGCCGGTTAGTACTCACCTACAGTAATTTACAGAAAAAATTGAAACTTTTGATGGTCCGCAACATTGTAAATAACTATAAATATTTGTAAATGTTAACATGCTCTGTGAAAATTTCAGTTAAACCTCGAGTACATTTTTTTTTGCTTTTTTCGGTCATTTTAAAAATCTGTTCACCAGTCCTAAATTGAAAAATAAAACATTCATATTTAAAATAAATACCAACTCTTCTTTAGCCTTTAACTTCTAATAAATATAATATTGATACAAAAAAGATTAAAATTATAACTGTGATATCATCCAATGTGCGCTGTTTTCTAGTATTGTGTCCTGTGCATGCAAAATCATATCTCCCCAAACTAAAACATTACCATACTATAACCGGTTAATCTCCCAGGTTAGTGTGTTTCTGTATCTGATTGTACATAATAAGATGAACCCTAGCAAGTAATATTCGATCAGCGCCCTTGAGGTGATTTTTCACAAAAAACGGCGCTATGCAAAACATCCAATTATATTTTGTGTTATTATTACCGTCGCGGTACTGTCTGTAATTGATATTAACGGTCAATACAGAATCGGTGAGCAATTGCGTCGCGCTACTGATTCGCGGGTTCTGTTAAACAAAGGTTCTCGCTTTCGGAGCATAAAATAGTGTATGGGATCTCCTACGAGTATACTTGTTAGGAACGTATAAGTTTACCTCTTTCAACATAGGTGGATTACATATGGCTATTGGTGTTATTGTGGTTATTGTCTGATTGAGTCAGATTGCTAGTCTCTTCATACTCGTGTCGCGCAGTTGTTGCTTGGATTCTTATTGCCTGCGCCCGCTCTTTGAATCACAAAAAAAAACGATTCGGAATTTGGACGAGGCGAGATGAAGCAAGCGTGTCTACACTCGAGTAATCTCGATGAGAATGTTATCAATTTATAAAAAGTAACAAACTTTATGCACTATCTAAATTTAATACGGTTTTCTTGTGATAAGATTTCGATGAGTTGTCCCTTGCTTGTTCATCTTAATTGATACACGCCCCTTAGATTGTTTCTCTATTCGAAGTTTCTTGTCCCTAAATAGCTGAACGGGAGATTTAACGTGTAAATAACGCAAATTAACGCTCGGGCTAGTTCAAATACAAGTTACATTTCAAAGTGGTAGGTATTTATCGTAAAATATACGTTTAGTTCAAATGGCATTAGTTTTGGTTAAGTTGCCATCCCCAATTTATACAGCCACTCCTAGAACCTTGCTTGGATTTCGGTTGTATCATCATTATAGTACAATACGTGTTAATGATTACGTACGATCTAAACTACGTTATCTTTGTCCTTAATTTGTATTGAATTCAAATGAAGAAAACACAACTTAAATACACATATCTTTAGTAGGTACAAAGCGGAAATTCCGTTTACGTAGCATTTAATTACTCAATAGGTTTAAAAAATATCTTTCCTTAAAATAATGTGATCTTAAGCGGAAATATGTTTATTATTGTTTTTGTGTTTAATTCGTAAAACTCCATTTAATTTTTATTTAAATTTAATGTAAATCAAATTTAATAATGTTATTATTAAGTTCTGCAAGTATTTTTAGTTTTTATTATTGTAACTGCTGTTTCGGCGTTTAAGGCCATTTTCAAACTGCGGTTAATCCACATTGTGACGACTTATTTACTCGTATATGATTTAATTTACTCCCACTCCTTTTAAATTTGGACGGATAATGATTTATTATCGGTAAAACCGATTTAGTTAGAAAACAATTAGAATTCTGAGTTCTGTGAGGTTTTCACATTTATAATGTGTTTACTTGTATTTAACTGACAATGTTGTCTTAATTGATTTATTTAAATGTGTTGTATTGTTTTGATAATGTGAACATACTGAGAAGCGGTGAGTATATAATTTGTGTTAACTGTGAGTATATAATGTGGATTAACCACAGTTTGAAAATAGCCTTAAACGCCGAAACAGTTGTCACAATAATAAAAACTAAAAATACTTGCAGAACTTAATAATAACATTATTAAATTTGATTTACATTAAATTACCAAAAAAAAAGGAAATATTTTTATTCGTCCGAAACACAAAAAAAGAACTCTCAAATGGTGAGCTCTAGCTTGGTAAAATTTTCACAATTTTCCGTATGAAATTTCTAGGTAACTCAAGTATTTTTAGCTCTCAAAATTATTGGAACGAAGCTAGCAGTCCACAATGGTGTGCTGATACTAACCCTGATGTATGGCAGTGAGGTATGGATCTGGAATGAGATCTCCGAGGAGGCGAATGTGTGGCAAAACCATGTATGATCGTTTGAAAAATGTTGATATTCGCATAGAATGCATGGCTGATGTAAGCGTAATGAGTAAGATTAAGAAAGGAACGCTTATATGGTTTGGGCATGTAGAGCAAATGAACGATGAAAGGAGTGTTAAGCGAACATGTGACGCCAAATTCAATGACACGATCCAAGGGAGTATGTGTGTGCCAAGATCAAGTTTTTTTGTAGTCGATCCTCTCTGCCTATCCCTGCGGAGAAACGACGTGATGGTTATTTAATTTAAATTATTAAGTAAGCATGTCCTTTTTTATTTACATTGCGTGTGAAGCCCGGAGTTAAACTCGTTATAATATAAATGGTACTGTATTTAGTAAATAATGTATCAAACAACATTATACAAGATAATAATAATATTATGTATATTATTTCTATGGGGATAAAGACGTCATAAGGATTTAGTTACTGTTATAAACGTTAATGGAATAGAATACCAACATGGATAAGCTATTAAAGCGTTCATTTAATCTGGGAGACATACAACAAGAGCCTCGTAAAATCAACTGAGAATAAGTTTTTTCGTTTGTTGTAACCGTTACGACCCATTGAGATTTTATTAACGTTGTTTTGGTCCTGGTCCTTTCATGGTCCGCGAGGCGAAGGACTTTCTCAGATTGTTTTCACGGTCCGCAGGAAGGGGTCTATGCTGATGTCCTAGAATCCTTATACTCTTCTATTGCACGATTTAAAGCGGGTAGAGAACAGGACCGCCGCGAGGGTTCTAGCCGCCTACTCTAACGGTATTATTATAGTATCATCCTGGATACACAATAATATATTTTTATTAGTACATATATTTTTATTAGAAGATCTTGAAATATTGCAATTCCGTCACATGAACGAAATACTATTCATATATGTCTTTAAACCATCATCACGTGCCTTTTTCAATCTCGTTTATTTCACTTAAGGCGAAGCTATCAGTGAAATCACTATTTCGAGTAATCTTTACTACGAATCGGTGGTTTACATTATTAAAACCAAAAATATCCCTTGGATAAATTGAAGCTTTTCCTATAGTTTCGCTTGATTTGAATTAAAATAAAGCTGTTTATTACGTTATAAAAATATATGCATAAACTACTAAATAATTTATTTTTTCTTAAACGCATATGGAAACAATTAAAAAAAATACTGCCTTATAGCTAAGATTATTTGTGACAGTTACCCTTTATTAACTTTTTTCTTTCTTACACAATTGTTGAATTCGAAAAGTTAATGAATATCGCTTTTTGCGCTTACATCAAACATTTCAAAACACGTATGCAAACAGAAATTGAAGATCAGAATTATCTAAAATAAATGATAACTAATGAAACACTCAAGACCCGGGGTTGACACCCATATTCAAGAGAACACCGTTTATTTCAGCCGCCTGTGTGCGCCGCACATATAGCACATGGGGTTACGGCGCCCCTGTGTGGTGATGTCCCCTCGCAATCCGTCCAGGCCTTGTTTATGCCGCTCAAAGAAGCTGCTTTAGAACTTAAGCAAGGCGTGAATAGTGATGAGTGCCCAGAAATAAATTAGCTCAAAAAATGGTTGTTTACTTTTGTTGGGCCGTGGTTGTCGGTCCCGTAGTTTGTCAGTTCGGTTAGGAGTCTGGGGCCCGATCGTGTAACGATAATGGAGAGGTGCTGTTAACGTAAATTTAATCAGGCGTACGTACTATCGCGGAGCGTCTGTAGGAATGATGGCTCGGCGCGGTTGAAAGGGTATTAAAGGGCCACGCTCTCTGAATACGAACGCCTTCTGATAAGAAGTAAATCCTCGCACATCGGACAGCTTCCTATATTCCTAACGAATTGGGGGGATTTCGTTGAAAGGATACATTTTTGCCGCAACCCGAGAATTTCTATTTACAAGAGCATTTGGCGTTCCATTTCAGTTTCCTGTACTCCGCTATTACCCACTTAACTTCTACATGGGCATTATTATAATGGGACGACATAAAAAAAAATCGATAATTTTTTTTAACCTTTTTTGGTGGGTCTCTGAATGTAATAAATTTTTAGAATATAACGATATTGAAAAGATTATTCATGGATATCTAAGTTGGCTAGACAAAAAAAAGTAAAAACATCATGTCCTTGAAAGCTCTTAAACATAAATGATCATTCCGAAATAATAAGAGCACTCTAATCCAGACTTTTAGGGAACTTAAATATGGCGGAAGAGAAGGTTCTAAATAATTTTCCCACTTCCTTTCGCCTCGCAGAACTTATAATACGATTCTTTTTTTCTCACGGGGGAACAGCGCAGCCTTGGTCCTAACATTTTTAAACATTTCGCTTTTTTGTGGGCTTTCATTTCTTTTATCTCATGATCCCTTAATTAATATACTTTCTCCACTCTCTTCCAAAGCATTCTCCGAGTGTCACTTCCCACCTCCACAATTAATTATAGGTAACATCATTGTCCTTTAATGAATAGAAACAAATGAAAGAATTTGGGCACAGACACGCTTTGACCAGACTTGGTTGAATAAAATGTGCCGCGTGTACCCACCAACCTTCGTAATTACCTCCTTAGAATGGATACAATGGGCCCGACCACGAAAAGGTGATTATTTTAATAATTTAATTTTACCTATTTATTTTACGTATGTCTAAAAAAATGTTGCCACTTCATTGTGATAATAAGTACCTAATCAGTTTACCTCTTTTCTTATGAATTTGAAACACACATTATTTAAAAATATTTATGAAAGTTTTAACTGTCTAACTAGGGACAAATCCCGTTTTAGGACAGTCAAATTGACAAGTTTAGTTCATATTAAGTGCCATTATACAAAAATAGAATGGAAAAAAGCTAGTATTCACATGGTATGATAATATAATATATCTAGAAGAACGTGTAATAATTAAGTGTAAAGATTCAATTTTTAATTATTTTTATTGAGATTTAAGAGATTATGTATATGTATTTGATAGGTACTGGTTGGTGCTATGAGGAAAAAAATGGGTTTAAAAATGAGTACTAAAAAAAAGAGATAATATTGATAAGATTGAGTTACGTATTGCTCAGCTTTATGAGCCGACGACGAAACTCGGTGATGCAGCCCGAAGAGGATGCAGGAAATAGTTAATAATATATTCAATATATTTTATTGAGTAAGTACAAACAGTAACTTTAGTAAATTGTTTATAACCAAATGTTTGTCCTTTTTCCCTTCCTTGGTTATGGTTTTTAATCCAGTTAAGATATTTTCCCAAAGAGCACAACAATGTAACATAAATAAATATATACTATAGTGTCTACTCCACGAGGAAATTTGAATTTCATTAAAAGTTTTGAAATCTTCCTAGCTTATTTACAGCTGACTTTGCACACAAGATGCGTATTTTAGACACCTTTCCTTTTATATACCTGTCATAAAGTAACATTTATAATGTTGACTGGGAAACGAAAAGTGTATTAAAATTAAGGAAAATCTTCTCTCTCTCCGTTTTAATTTATGATTTCTTTTTCTTGCTGGCATTTCTTCTTATTAAAGATCTCTTCAAGTGACGAAAAGTTGAGAAATATTACTGGGCTGTAAAAATGGCCTTTCAGGAGTCATTTCAGTTTAATTGTTTTAAAGTAAATGAAATGGTCGTACCGCAGGGAGTTGGTGGGGGAGGGGTGGAGATAGACAGTAGGCAGTAGGTGCTATGTATTCTTGTATCTGGAGGGGGTATTCATTGTCACGTCACGTATTTAACACGGGAGAAAAGCTGAAATCGCTAAACAGTATCACAAAAGACTTCCTGGTAGCTCATATCGTATCCGTTATTTGACGTTTGCGGTAGGTCTCATATTGAAATATATGATTCCCTCGGGACAGGTATATCGACTTGATTTATAGATGTCAGATTTTGGGGTATTGTTGATTGAAACCCGCAGTTCCTTTTAAAGGGAAATTGTTTTTCTATTGTTACAAGAAACGACTTTTCATAGACCATTGTCCCATAGGGGATCTAATATTTTCGCAATATTTCCATATTCTTTTCAATGGCTTAATAGCTCATATTCATATCATTCAAAACAATCATTCATTTGTTTAACATCAACAATTTGTATGCATCATTGTTACCGCATTCTCTTCTACGTATGGTGTTCATAAATAGTACACAATAGCGTTACATTCATGTCATTCTAAATCAAGCATTAGATTATTATTTAATAACAACACAAATTAATTCATAACATTTAAACACAATCAATCATTCGCTTTTAAAAATGACAAAAATCATTGTGTTTTTGTTGATCCGTCATTTTTGTTCATAATTAAATAGTATAGAATTGCTGCATTCGTACCATTTAAAATCAATCATTCTTCTGTTTAAAAACAACAAAGTCAATGAATTTATCCTGTTTTTCGTCGTAATTTCTACGCAATGTTTCCATTTTCGTGCATCATAATATTTTCGGCTTGTAAATGGAATTGGTCGTAAAACTCTTACATAACCTTTTCCCCAATATAAAATCCGGCGGAAGTAGGATTTTGACATTCACCGCCACAGCGGAGTTAAAGCCGGCCCAAATTTATCATTAAGTTTGATTCGCGTGTCGGGAGACCATCCATCTGGGCTTTTAACGCGGTAGTTCATACCTGAGGCCTCATCGCGACATTCCCTTTGATGGCGGGAAGTGGCAAGTAGGAAGTAGCGTGGAACTCTTCTCAAAGAGCCTGTCTACCTTACCGTACCTGTCTTCTTACACTTGGCCTTCTAAAGATGCTGATTTCCCTAAGTAGCGGATTAGACGCGTAATGAACCCCGATCGAATCGATAGTACTACGTGCATTCTCCCCTGACGCGAAAAGATTATATTATATTTTCCATAGAGTATATTCTCTACTCGAGATGGATAAAATTTATAAACCCAAATACTTATTTCACTTGATGACTACATTAGAGCTGTAAAAACATTCCTATGTAGGTACGACCGTATTTTAAAGAATTAAAAAAAATATATTTCAAAAGTGGATGTAATCGCAATAAATGGTGATTTTGATGTTATATATATATAAAAAAATAATGTTTGTCTATCTCTCTGTCTTCGGTTTTCTCGAAATTTACTCAACCAGTTTCACTGAAAAGAGCACAGTTTGTTCTCATTAGTGAAGGTCCAGGGAAGGTTTAGAGAGTAGTTTGAATGAAATACAGTATGTAAAATTATTGCTATAACGTTTAAAAATTAGTATGAAAAGCGTTGAATCCCCCATGTTATCCCATATATATATATATATATATATATATGTGGGATAACATGGTGGCACATATATATATATATATATGTACCACTCTGGTTAGCCATAGATTACATATTCAAAAGAGGAAGGTTTATTCGGGTAGAATACTTTCAAAATGGAAAACACAAGAAGGTGCCTACTCAAGAACTTTATTGTTTAGATATGTTTTGAAAAAATAAATGTTTGGACAGAAATAAAATTTTCGAATGAATGTTTCATTATTTAGAGATAATCATAGTCGTCACAAGGCATTGCTTTCACTGTCAAATCAATTATGGCGCCCAAACAACAAGCAACTAAAACTTTTAACTATATTAAAAATATATATTATATCTGTATAATCTAATATATCGCACTAACATTAGTTAAACAACGTTTGATAGTATACCTTCCAAAGAAAATCCAGGAAAAGTGTCACATCTCCAACTAACATGGATATTACAATAAATAAACACGAGATAATAGACATTATAATTCATACTTAATTCATAGATGCACACTTCCAACTACATTATTTCAGCTTGATCATATTTTGGCTTAAGACGGTTTAATTACACACAAAGTGGATTGAAAAAGATGTCGAAGACGCCCCAGGAAAACATGAAACAATCATGCCAATAAAATACTTGAGTTTTGTGATATCAGAGAACAGAATTACACGTATTAATGTGCTTATTTATTTACGCCCTAATGGAGTTTTCATGAAAAGTGTACGATACTATTTGTTGTAGTAACAATGGTAGAGCAACTACATGGTATTGATTTTTTAAATAAGTAACAAAGCATAACGCATGAGTTGAACACATGTAAAATTACAATAAAAAAAGCGCACTTATTCAAAATAAACAATTAAATTAGCGAATTAAATATGTAACCAGTTTGAATATTAAAAACAAATTATCAGTAAAAGTTCTACACGTTTCGTGTCGCTAGACCCTGCAAAAGTTTTTAATGCTTTAGAACGCAGGTTTTCTATATTCTATTTAACATTTTATTATTTTATGAGAGCCTTTTAAACATTTATTCTTTTTTTTATTCTAATCCTTTTTCTTGTTTACTATTTTATTTGCGTTTTTCTTCATTTTGTATACATAACTATACGAAAGTGAATTAATATGTGAAGTTTTTTTGTAACTATTATCCTAAGAAGCCTTCTTTTACGTTATTCTTCCGGCTACATTTTATTATTTTATGAGAGCCTTTTAAACACTTATTCCTTTTTTGTTTTTGTAATCCTCTTTCTTGTTTACTATTTTATTTGCAATTTTCTTAATTTTGTATAAATAACTATACGAAAGTGAATTAATATGTGAAGTTTTTTTTGTAACTATTATCCTAAGAAGCCTTCTTTTACGTTATGCTTCCGGCTAATACCCGTAATGGCATTATAAACCCCGTCCCCGGTTGCATTTTAATGCCTTTAATATCGCATGGGTAACTTTGCCTATTGCATTTTCCCCTGGCCGCCAGTATAACTCGAACACGTTTAATTTTATTAAAATAAGCTAACGTAAAATTTAAAAAAATGCAACGTGAACGTTGTTATTTTTATATCACCGAAGGTGGGACTAATTCAGTTTAGTAAAATATCGACGATGGAGAGACAATCTATCTTAATAATATCATAGCTGTAAGATCATATTCCACATAGTAAAATATCGACGATGGAGAGACGAATCTGTTTTAATAATATTATAGTTGTAAGATCATATTCCACATTATGTTACTTTTTTTGTTCTAGAGCTTGAATCGTTAAAAAAAATGTATAAGAATAGTCATTTCACTCTATTATATACTTAGCTATAAATATTGTACAATTTAGTTCTTACTGTGATTTACTTCTTATCTGGTCAAATAATTCGTATACAATATTACGTTATTTTCTATGAATAACCAGTCGATAGTTTCTGCCGGACTAAACCTATACCTTTTCATTATTGAATATATGGCACATTATGATACAAATGGCAAAATGAAATGGAGATTTCAGTGACAGAGATACATGTGACGTATAGATCTGAAAACTGTTGCATTGATCTAGAATTTATTAACAGATAAGCCTTGTAAATTTCATAACACTCGAGCTCACCGTTCGAGAGTTTAGTGGAACATGCGGACAGTTTTTTGTTATAGTATGGATATTACGTTTTTAATAGTTGAAGATAGCAGATTTAATTGCTCAAAAAACCTAAGTGACTTTCTCGATTGCAGTTTCGCCGAGTTAATATGTAAACTACCAAAATGACAACCAATCTCTCATATCGTCGCCTCAGCACTAGGAGAAGGAAAAGGAGACGATTTTAAAACAAGATTTGAGTCTCTTGCGCGTTCTTTACGTATACAATAGTGAAAATCAAAGAATTGATTACGATTAACCTTTTCGGGGGCTGTTTGATGTTCCCTCCAATCAACAGTGTACAAATACAATAGTTTCCCGTAAATGAATAGTGTCAGTATGGGAAGCCGGATAATTAGGGATTGTGTTCCTTTCCACGAAAAACACTAATTAACAATCTGTCGAGGTAATCCTATCTCCGTTCCTATTATTTTATTTTTATTCCTACGCCTCTGGGACAAATGAGTTATGAGGGGCTTAGAATTTGGTTTCAATGTGCCCGGGTTCACCTTACTAATGCTCGCCTGGCTACTGACTACAATGACCCAATGGAATCCCTCGTACCTACGAGGTATATTCTGTTATTGAAGCGGATCAAGCGATTTGCATTGTTTATGTGTTTTTTTTTGTGTTTGCTCATTGCGTTGTTGCTGTATTTAAAAAATACAGTTTCATTTTATCGGAAAATACAAAATTTCGAGTGGAATTTGCGACATTATTTTTTCGACTATCGAATTGTTCTTCATAACAAGTGACGATGTTTCCTAAATCACGGAAAACGTCTATTTTAACTTCACAGTATACGACATAGCATTGTCTCCCGTCGCAGAGCTAAAAGATCAGTTGAACCCAGAAATTGCGATTCGAAACCCATGTTAGATAAATAAAATCTGTAAGTGTTAATTTCACATAAATTTAAATAAAATATACTACGCATATGCTTTTTGGACCCGGGGGCTGTTTCCGTTTTTATTATGGATAAGTCATTCTCCTTATCCTTAAAGTCACTTTGCTTAGCTGCAATTCCGATTACATGTCAATGAAAATACATTTTTAAAGAAGTTTGAAGTTTAATTATCACAGAATACTGTAATATAATAAATATAAACTATAGGTGCATCACACATACTGAATACGTGTAGTTTATTACAATTTCTAGAATTTAAGTCACTTTGGCATCGGTACTTTATAAATATCGCAATTTCGCAATTTCGTTAATTTAGTATTTAAGTCTAAGGATAAGAACAATGCTTTATCCTTAAAAACAATGCGAAGATTTTTGAGGGCCCTATGGATCAGTTCCCCTCCGGCCACCATCCTCCCCCGCCGCTCCACCCTTTTAAGAGTATTCTGTGTTATTTATCCTAAAAAATATGGATAATAATTCTTTGTCTTAGCTTAAATACTTTCTTGAATATAATGGAAACAATCACTCTATCATTTGTATTAGCGTCTTCCAATATATCGTATGGAATAAATACAGTTAGCTTCTTTTTTTTCAATTTAACATTTAATTTAGTTTTGATAATTTAACTACATCTCTTTATATGGTCTATAAATAACGTGTAATGATAGCCTGTCCAAAAAGAGAAAATAAATGTAAAAAAAAAATAATCATAATAAATTCGTAGAATAGACGTAATATAAGAATAGGAAGTAATATTTGCACAGCGCCCCTGAGGTGATTTTTCACAAAAGCGGCGCTATAGAAATGGTCCGATTATTATTATTATTAATGCGAATCAGGCCGCTGTATTCAGAGTAGACGATACTCTTAATCTGGCCTACATGGTCGAGGGGTAAGGCTCTCGACTACGAATCCAAAGGTCGCGGGTTCAAATCCCGGCGTACACAAGTAAATTTTATTTAATTAATTTGTGCTGTTTCACAATTAATTCATTTAAAAATAATATATAATATATTTGCGCAAATTCCAGAGTGGAAGATACTCTCAGTATCGCAATGGTGAAAGACCACCATTCAGAATTGAAATATTGCTTGAAATGACTTTTAGCCGTGTTTGGTGACCAGATCTGAATTTCCTAACCTTCTTGCGCCCCTTCTTCTTCCCCTCTCTAATACCTACAGCTTCACAACATTCCCCAATTGGGGATGCCATAGTCTCACTGGCTCCAGACGGTTGGGAGCAGTTGGGAGTCTTGTGCGGTATTTATAATAAAAAAATCCATTATTGATGAAAGACCAACATTAAGAAATGAAACTGCTTAAAATTTCTTATGTTTATTTTCTGACCAGATCTAATTTTTCAGGTTATTTCCAACGTTCCGCTTTCTTTATCTTCCCCATTTCAGCCACACGACATTCCATGAAATGGTAGTCATAGTTTTACTAACTCCGAGCTCTTGTAAATAAAAAAAAATCTATAATTGTGCCACCAATTTTGAAGTTTTCAACTTATCAATTCTTCAGTCCAAAACTTTATCCTAAATAACTTTTCCATTGTGATAAAATCAAATAATTTCGTGTCGCGGTTTTGGCTTTGGCCGGGATGGCGAATTTATGCACCGCCCGGCTGAAAATCTCCAACAATAATTCCAAGCTATTCAATTGCTTACTATTTGCGACACTCGAACAGACGTGTCCTTAATTTCCACAACCGCATTGCAGCATTGCTGTCATTACTAATTGGCTTTCTATTTATATCCCTACCATCCAAATGCACGCTCCGTATCATAAGGAATTCAACTTTTTATTTATTTTTACTTTCTAATTCAACAAGGGCGGTTTTATAACCATCCGTTCGTAACGCTTGATTACACTCTTAACTAAAATTTGGTCTACCGCCCGATTTGGCCGTTTTATAAACGTTCGTCAAATTACCGGTCGTTTAAGAGCTGTCAGTTGTTGCCCGACGATCGCTTATTTGAAACCGTTCACTATTTTAATTAAAAAGACAATATATAATTTGCGTCTGTGAAATGGATTGAGTAGTCAAAGTAATGACGAGCGGATGACAATTATTGAAGCCAAAAAAGGACGGTTCGTGTATATCTCAACATAAGAGAAATTTGATGGTTCGTTTATAAAACTGACCCTAAATTATTCCAATAAAAAATGTGTATTAGTCCTGGACTTGTAGAAAAAGTCAACAGTTGTCCCATGTGAATATAAATCGGATAGGTATATCAGAGACGCAATCTAGATTGCAAATAAATTCGAGTAGATTCTTACAGTCAGTATAGAAAGACAGCAGCCAAATATATATGTATGGGAATTAATTGTCGATGATACTAACAGTTCTTAAATTGAAGTACGATATCGATGAAAAATGACAGAGAGCAAATAGGTGGCATTAGCTCAATTGGTTAGAGCCCAGGTCCCGGATAAACCGAGAGGTTCTGGGTTCGAGTACCAGCTGCGACCTTTATATTTTCTGTGTCTTTTCTATTTCATATTTCATTTGAGATTTGTTAATATTGTCTTCGGTGATTAACTTTCTAACTTAGTACCAGCATTTTTTTTGTAGCCACTTCCCTTAGTTACTCTATTTTTTCAAACTTCGTCAGAACTCGCCCGGATCGTTTAAACAATATGTTGGCTATTTAATCATGTTTTTAATAACGATCCATAATTTTAATTATAATTATGTCCAATAATACTTCCAATCTTATTCAGAATCTTGTATTTGTTAACCCTTACCACTCCATTATTTTTTAATATTTGTTGTCAGCCAACTCTAATTTAAATAATGTCAAAATATTAATTTATTGAGAGGCAGTTACAAAAAGGTTATTTTATACTAAAACAAAAATGGAAAACAGTCAAAATCTTATTAAAACGAGAATTTAAATGTTTTTTCTCGAATAATCACAAGAAAGAACGTCACTTGTCAAGTTTTCCCCCCGAAAATCTTATCTTGTCGGCCGCCAGCCGACAACGGAGTTGTAGCGTACAAATAGTGATGTCGGCTAGCACCCGAGAAAGGAGTGGTAAGGGTCAATCTAGGTATGTAAATGTAAACATAATTTAAAATCACAATAATAATTGGATTATTTTTTTAGCCCTGTTTTTGTGTAAAAATCACCTCATATATCTCTTAATATTATTTCCTATTCTTTACCTAATTTTGTACAAACAGATACAGAAAAACATACTTACTTAGAAAATTTTATCTTAGAGATGATACAATTTTTACAGTTGCTAATTTATTCTTCTTTTCTATTGATATTACATTTATTAGAATTATTTCTAATTTTGAAACATTTTAAAATGGTGGAATTCCATATTAAAATGATTTTTTTGATTAAAAAACCTTTGTAACTTTTTTCCACTTATTTATTTTCGACCGGACCGGTTTCTCCCTATCACGGGCATCCTCAGACTGGTACAATGAATACTGAAATCTTTTTTATTTTCTGTCCCTTTGTCCGATTTCATCTTTCATTTAGGTTATGATAATATTATTTTCTTCAATGTTTAGTTATATTGATTATTTGATCGTATCGGCGTTATTTCATCTGAGTAGGTTGTCCATAGTGATATTGAGTTTCAGATTCCTAATATAGTAATAACTTATTACTTACATCAATAACTTTAAGTTCACTCCGCCAGTGAGCAGTGAGCAGTTTGCAGTGACACGTGTTCCTTCGAATCAATCAACTCATAAATGGATCGTTTCGTGAAATATAAATCAGTCTATCGTGATTCGTGTTGTGATTGGGTTTTTGAACTTTTGCGGATGGTGGGCGAACAGCAAACACGATATGAAAGTATTGTTAATTAAATTTTTAGATCAATTTGCTATTTATTATTTATTTATAAAATACACGATATTTACATAGAGTAGATAAATCATCATACTAGGCGGCTGCCTGTTTTATGGTAACCAATGGGGTATAGGTATAGTTACTTTATATAAAGTCTAGTGTAAACAAATGGATTTAGTATATAAACATGCTGAAAATTGGAAACATTATGATAGAAAATAGGAGATAGAAAGGAGAGAAAGACATGCATATGGATTAGATTGTGTATTTAACTATTGACTTTATTTTAATTGTTTAATTATTGTAGATTTTAGCCGCAAGGAAATTAAACTGTGACTGCCATTAACGTTTTTGTTGCTGGAATAATATAATTGGATTGGATGGAATATCTAGTATTATAGTTTGATTAAAAATAATAAAGTATATTTGAATTAAATACATCTAGGATTTATTATGAGGTACATCAATTTTCATCCGGTCCCGCCCAACAGGGTGGGCGATGTCCTTTCCCTGAATCCATACATCAATGTACGTAATATATTAGGGAGTATTTGTAAGGTGTGATAGAAAAAAAACCCTGTTAGCGAAGTAAAATCACTCATTGTTTCCTCCTTCCTTGTGACAGCCATAATTGAAAAATTCTGATTACGAACGCAAAATTATACTACATTAATCGCTAATCAGTATTGGAGAATCGGTTGTTCCCGTGATTTAAAAATACCAATAAATCAATTATGTCCGCCCATCACTTTCAAAGGCATTATCGAAATGTCAAAAATGTATGTTTATTGAATTTTAATTTGATTTCTTAAATGAATCTTTGATTGATGTTATCAGACGTTTTTAATGTAATATACGATTACCGCTTGTAAAACCGGGTTTCTAAATAACTCAGTAGGTTCCTACGTGGAATTTTTCCAGAGCTTTAGCAATCTTTTAAAATTATACAACACAAGCCCAAGGCTCAAAGCCTAGAATTTATAAATCGTTATTCAAAAGTGAATAAAAAATCGTCTCGTCAAAATACCTTGTTATATTGGTACCACTGCATTTGGAACATCTGACTTCATGTGCGTATTCTGTTTTTCAATTACTAAATTTTTATTTTTGTTTTTTTTTTTATTATTTTAAATGTGTATTTTTTTTTAGTTTTTTCGTAATTTTAACATAATTTGGGTGACTTTAAGCTCTATAATTGTTGTTCAATATAAAAAACTATTAATGAAAGAAATTAGAGTATTTATGAGCAAACCAATTATCAATACGGTTATTATGATGATGTTAATGCTCAATACTATTATTATTCGTTGAGTTAAAGTTTATAAAACGGTACATGATTTTAATACTGATGATTAGTTATGGTTTACTATAAATAGAATATATACGAGAAGGTAACTATGTACGAGAAGGCTTATCTTTGTTTTGACATTTGACATTCTAACCTCAAAACCGACCGGCCATAGATTTGGAGCGTTTTGGCGGCCTTTGAAAAATTCAAACTTTTGAAAATTATGTTAACTATAAAAACAAACTTTAGAAAAAAAAACGAAACATTTAAGTTTGAACGTCGTTATCAATAAAATAAAAAAAATCAACTGGAATTCCTTATTAGCGATCGCGCCAAAGCTTCTTGATAAGATATTAATAAAATTTCCCCCAGGTTTCAGGTAATTATATACATACTATTTTTCTCATCATTCCATAATTTTCTCACCATTCCATAAATAACTGACCACATTTCAACATGAACTCCACTATAATTCGACGTGTAATTTCACGTATCATAATATTTATTGATCTTCATCGAATTAGTTCAATGCAACCTACTTTGGTCGTTATACTTCCGGTGTATTGTCTTAGTGTAAAATTATTTAGTTCCAGTTCTGGCAAATGATTTTTTTAAATTATAAGGTACAACCTGGAATATTCGAACTGTGGAAAGACAAGAGGCCCCACATTTACGGCAGATGAAAAAACTTTTCATGTTTTAATTCTGGATAAATATGTCACGTTCGTGTCAATTACAGTCTTTGTTGTGTTCTGTTTATGAACATAGCATTATTTAATTAAAAGTTAGTACTTCGGGGCATGTTCTCTTTTATATCATCTGAACAATGTGTACCTTTAGATCTGATCAAATTTGACTGCTTCTACAAGCACTCCTTTTTTAAAATATTTTTTCTTTCTAGCTGCAAGACAATGTCCCTAGTTATTATACATGTCGCATTTCACAGTCGAAGAACATATTTTTCTAAGCTCCACTTTTCATATCGAAACTCTCCCGCCCTCTGTAAAAAGCACCTTATCACATTACATTGATTTGTGTGTAAGTGCTCTACAATTACGCGTACATAATATTATTTGGGCTCCTTATATATTGCAGCGCTTCGACGATGTTTTTCGAAAACTGCATCCATAGCTTTCCCTTCCTGTTAGGCACCTCGTATCTGTTCTCCGAAGTCCACAGTTCAAAAATTATTAAAAAATATATTTCAAGATTACCCACTGTGAGATATTATTCCTTTGTATCTTTTCACCATCGCTATTATGAAACACAATAATATTTCAATCTCTTTTTTAGTAATTTCACATTTTTAAATATCTGTTTGTGGTGGGGAAACTGTGAAATCTCAGACCTGCGTCGATCTCTGAAGATTTTGTCTGTGCAATTCGCTATAAATCATATTTATTCTGTTGGCGCTAACATAAATTCATCACGTTCGACGCACGTAATATATGAAGATTTATTGAGTTTGTTTATCGTGCGTATAGGTATTGAATTATCCGTGACTTCGTATTTTTTATTACGCTTAATATTTTTTCAATCGAGTGGGTACGGGAATATACCGCCCGCCATATACTCACACTACAGGAATTCGCAAAATTTAACGAACGCAATATTAACATGAAAGCCATAAAGTGTTTGCAGCGTATTATTAAAGATTCATCAAATTTAATGGTAGGTTTTTTTAAAGAGTTTTAGGTTTCTCCAATTAGCCAAGTTTCTATCATAAATAGGGCGCTGGGCTAAATTTCGGGTTTAACGATCCAATTTAAAAAAAAAAAACTCTGAAATCTCTGTACGTTTTTGATGTTATGATTCTTGCTTTGACAATTAGTTCATTTATGTTTACACTGGAAATAACAAACCGTTTTTAGAATATATCGCAATTATTGATCAATTTACAGAATTAGTATTATCAGTAGATATACGTAGTTTCATGTCATATGTTGCATAGTTATAATAAAACAAATATTATTTGAAATATATTTATATGAAAAAGAAAACTGTTATTATTAATTTATAGCATAGGTTTTTTAGGCGTTTTTACTCTCTATAGTTTTAAGCTATTTTCTATCTTTATACGTCATCTAGAACTAGAATGGAAGCGTTCTTCCTTAGCCCTTTATTGGAAGCGAGAGGTTATATTTTACCCTCATTATAAATTAAGCGTTTTTCTCCTATCTTTCATTAATCTTTGTCGTTTACCGGAATAAGTATTGCGACCACTCATAATAAACACATTTATCGCTTAAATCGACCTACAATATACACAATTCACTCGTTTATTGTGTCCGAGAAGCGATTAGTAAATTTCACTCAATAGTCCCCACCATATAATGTCCTCATTGAAAAAATATTATACTTATCTGCGAGAAAAGGGCGCAGGCTGCTACTATGAATACAAACGTATTGATGGGGAAAGAACCCAAGAAAAGCACATCTTGAAGTAACCTAGCCCTATAGGTAGCCAATTTTATACCTCGCTTTTTTCTAGGGTTACAAAGTACAATTATTTTTGACAACCCATCTTATTCAACTTGTAAGTATTATTATGAGGTGAGTAAAAATGTGTTTTTATCCGGTGTTATTAAAAAAGCGTGTGTATTGGAATGTCCGATCAAGTATCATCGGGTCCTAGTCCATTAAGAGGATACTTCACAGCACTTAACCCCGAGTTATTCCCAGCCAGATTGTGCTGAACGATCATAAACATCCAGTAATTCTATTTCGCAGCCATCCGATGGCAGTCATTTCGGAAATCGCCAACCCATATATTCTCCCCTTTAATTGAAACATTCAGTTTTGTACTCCAACCCGAATCGGAGTTTTAATAGCTTTTAAAACGACCCCTTTCAGAACTGTGAAATACAACTTGTTACCCGTTTGATGGTTTAATAAAATCGAAGAATGTTTCGATACAAGTGGAACGGAGTGCATTAGCCGAGTCCACGTGAAAGCTCGATTAAAAACGATTTATAACTTTTATACAACTTGTGCTTTCTTTTTATACAAAATCATTTGTGAAGGCGCCCCTTTATTTCAAAATACGTTACAGTTCAGACATTAAAGCGTTTGGGGTGATAAGAAATACAATAGTTTTGAAACTTTGTGCACGTGTTTCAGACATGCTGACTGCAATTTATAACTGAAATATTGCAGGTTATTAAATAATAATAATAACCAACCATTTATGTACCGCAGTTTTGTGTTATTTCACTTCATGTTTGCTTTACTATAAATATGAATAAATTAGAAGAGTTAATATATTGATCATCTACCTCGTCAAATTTCTCTAGTATTTCAATAAACACAATATGAGTATAGTGAGCATTAAGAAATTTTATGAAACACCGTTTCAACGTTGATTTGTAAATAATTTACTCGTCACATCTCAAATGATAATGCACACCATCTAGGAAACCTTATTTGTAATTCTGCCATTCTAATCTGTTTTACAAATCCAGACCATTGATCTTTTGGGATGCTTTTTGTTTCCCAAACACGCCGTCAGTTTAGTATTACTTTGAAGTTATGGTCTCCTTTGATTAAATAGCTAAGAAACAGGAAATTATTTAATTTTGTTTTTAATCTGACTACCACACAAGAACTTCTCTGTCTCCGGGCAGTGCTATACTTGTGTGGTCCTTGTCACCGCTAATTGGTGGATATTGTGAGGCGGATGGAGCAAGGAAAGGAGAAAATGAGCCTGTTAATTCTTAATATTTTGATTATTTCTATAGCACCGTTTGTTTTTATGAAGTGCGCTTACTAAATTGGTGAAACTATTCATAAACTTTTCTGTATGTATGTATATAAAGAAAGACTATATGTATAGAATATCTGTATTGTTCAGTTTGGAAAGTTGGCCTCTTCAACAAAAATAAGGGGATATTACTCCCACCTTCCTCCCTGGCTCAGCCCGCAAGACCTCTTAATCTCAGGATTCGGTGAGACGAGCGTGGTAAATGTTGTTTCAAACATTGGGGGGATGAAATAAAACCCCGTTTTAATATTATCCTTATTAATATTTAAACTAAATTTGGTAAAGGGATAAGAGAGAAGAGGCGGCTAAAATGAGTTATATGGTTCGCATTTAACGTTGGTCCAGCGTCGGCATCCAACTTCCTTGATGGCTCCCATCAGCGCGTACCGCTGCTCCGATACACTCATGCTTCTCAAGGTTAGTCGATCCCCCACCTGAGGATTGTTGAGGGCCTTGTCCTAAGGGAAGCTGGAATATATGAACCTGGCGACTTACTTCAGATACTTAAAAGGCACCTCCTCTCCAAGGATGGATGATATCACGCCTTCTGGCATCCTTTCATGATGCACTTCATAAATAGCAAACAGCTTGAAAACTGCTATCACAGTAAGCGGAAGATGTTGCGTGTACCAGCCGAGGAATAGAACTTACATGCCAGACGCGATGCTAACTCAGTCACTGATTTAAGAGGAACGGCTACGCTGCCTGTTTCATACATAATTTAATTTTGTATTTGAGGCCAAAATACCCAGCCAAACGGAATGATATATTTTTTGATTAAGGGTTTAGTAAATATTTAGTACTATAAAAAGTGTTTTTTATTTATTTATTTTTTAAATTATGAATAGGCCATGATTTTGTAATATATATGTTTTTTAATAAATTTACGAAGTTGTGAATTCTTGCTTGAGAAAATTAAATTTGACAGCGAAATTAATGCATTGTGACAACTATTACTATCTCCAAACAATTAAACGGAGAAACATTCTTTTGATAAAATTATTTCAGCCCAATAATTTATTTTTTCAAAATATATCAAAATAATAAAGTTCTTAAGTATGTACCTATTTGTGTTTTCCATTTTAAATATTCTACCCAAACAAACCTTCTTTCGAATATCTAATCTGTGGCTAACCAGAGTGGTATATCTATTGGCTAACTTCAATACAAAATGCATTTTCCACCAAGAATGGACATTTGTCTTCGTTGAGAAAGCAATGGAAAATTAGCTAAAATTATGACTATGATTATTATAGACTTGTAAATCAATACGCTCCATCTGAGCTTCTGCTTGCACGTTTTAAACCACAATGCGCTGCGGAAATATCAAATTGTCATTGTAATTCAAATTTACATCTATATTTTGAAAATGTAAAATGCGGTCGCGGGCCGCAGTTGAAGTGCCGGCGGGCCGCGGTCTGCGCATTCCTGATTTAGATGATTTAGATTTGCATAGCATAAAATGGTTTAAAATAAATCCATATTATATTCTACCGGTCAGTGGCTGATTTCTCATTGCATCTGGATCCCACCCAGGCGTCGTGAGTTCAATTCCTCGGCTGGGTGAGTCCCCCATCACGACACAAACAACATCTTCCAAATACAGTGATAGTATAAATTTTCAAATATTGTCATGTTATTCGTAATCCGAGAATGTTTGTCTTTCGTTAAAAAAAAATCTAATTGCGTAAATTTGTGTTGAACCACTTCAATTTATTGTAATAATCTCTACCGATTTTGGAAGTACCCTTTCCTCGTCAGCAATATATTAAAACTAAACTAAGATATAAAATAATGAAAGACATACTCGTACACGAATATTTAGGTATCGGAGTGGGAGCCAAACAAAGGGGAAGGGGAGGGTTTATTGGAATAACAAAGCGATTTTTTTTAAAAATATCTAAAAAAAAATTGTTTTACGTTGAACAATATGACTATAAATGAAAAAAGGTTTCGTAAGTAGGAGATTTTCCACTTTAAACATTTATTTTATATCTCATACTTTTTTTTTCTAAGCTTATAAAAACTCACCAAAAATGCCCTGTTAAACCAAAGGCCAAGGTGTGTTCTACTTGCAGTATTTAATTAAATCTTCTATGAAATTTCTAGGCCGTCAATTTCTCCCACCCGTAACTCGTAATTTTTCATTACTTCGCTTTGATTTCGGATTGATGATTACTATACATTTTCTTTTGATCCTCCAAAGCTTATTTAGTGGCGGTTTTCTCCTCCTTGTTATTCAATGCATCTAGTTCCAGTGAAAAACCATGTACATAATGTCATATCACCTTGCTCTCTTTTAATTTGTGTATACTTTATATTTGATTATTTATATCATTAGCTTCTAAATTGTTACACTATAATATCTAAAATGTTGATCTAATTAAGTCTGCTACTCGCGAATATTTTAATTTGTGCTTTTAATTCGCATCCATGTAATATATATATATATATGTATGTTATTTTCTAATTATATTGGCTTAGGTTATTTTGTGCAGATTTTCATGCTCTTTTGATATTTGTACTTTATATTTGATTATTTATACCCCTAGTTTATTCTAAATTGTTATATAGTATGAGTCTGCTGGTCATTAATATTTTAAATCATAGTTTTAATTTGCATATATATTTTTATATACTATAATAATACTACATAGTATATCTATTATTTTATAATTATATTAGGTTAGGTTAGTTAGTGTAAAGCGCACTTGATTCAACTCACAAAACTGCACTATGGAAATTAACTCTTTTTATTATTATTAGTATTATCATTGCATCGCCTTAAGACAGGGACTTTAATGTAAGTGAACATGACAAAATAGACTTTAAAAATACGAGAAAAATGCTGAAAAAAATTGTTACTCCACCAGCGCCGGAGGGAACGACAATCCGACTAGAGTGGTTTAATAAAGCGGTTTCATAACTAACAAAATATTGTTACTCCGCCAGCGCCGGAGGGAACGATAATCCGACTAGAGTGGTTTAATAAAGCGGTTTCATAACTAACAAAATATTGTTACTCCACCAGCGCCGGAGGGAACGACAATCCGACTAGAGTGGTTTAATAAAGCGCTTTCATAACTAACAAAATATTGTTACTCCACCAGCGCCGGAGGGAACGACAATCCGACTAGAGTGGTTTAATAAAACGGTTTCATAACTAACAAAATATTAAAGATTTCCCAAATCCTTTCCTCGTTTTTTTATCATAGTAAATGAATAAAGAACAAAAATATAAGTCGTTTGGTGATATGCTAAAGTCGGGAAGAGATGGGGATGGAGAAGTAGTTGAAGATTTTCCGTTTTCATTGTTCGCCGAATAAGTTTGGCGAGCTGTATTATCTAATGACTTCTTTCGGCACTCCTTTACCGCAAAGCCGCCGTTGTCTGCCGTTATGAAATTCGCTGAATTTATTAATGCTGCAACGTTAAATTACTACACGCGATTTATGCCCCGCAATAAAACCCGCCGAACAACTAACAGTCGTTGTCGTCTTTCTTTCGGGAAATTAAAGTGCATTCTGTGTTCTAATGCTGAACCTAAAACGTTGAGTACTCAATACGAACTGGTTCACGTTAATTGAGAAACTTCAATTTTTACGTCAAGACGGCACAGCTAAAACTCAACGTTACGATCCCTTACCTGCCAAGGGTCTGTTCTCTTGTTACGACATTAATTTATAATATTGTGGTATCATCTCCTAGCGAATGTATTAGGATGAATGGTGAGCAGACTGAAGAAAAAATACAGTTGTATTATTTTAAATGGCCTTCTGTTGTTTGTTGAGCTTAATTTGTGTACATTATAATATTATATGTGTATATAAAATAGATAATATTCTTAAATGAATTAAAAAATTTACTTTGTATTCACCACTTTATTAATATACACATCTTATAATAATAAATTCGTAGAATAGACGTAATATAAGAATAATATAAGAATAGGAAGTAATATTTGTACAGCGCCCCTGAGGTGATTTCTCACAAAAGCGGCGCTATAAAAATCATCCGATTATTATTATTATTATTATCTTTCGAATGCGATGCTTTCTTCATCGAGAATGTATAGAATACTAAAAAATAGTAATTTCAAGAATAGACAAATGATAAACATAGAACACAATAATGTAAAAATACAGTTGTATTATTTTAAATGGCCTTCTGTTATTTGTTGAGCTTAATATTGTGTACATTATAATATTATATGTGTATATAAAATAGATAATATTCTTAAATGAATTAAAAAATTTATTTACTTTGTATTCACTACTTTATTAATATACACATCTTTCGAATGCGATGCTTTCTTCATCGAGAATGTATAGAATACTAAAAAATAGTAATTTCAAGAATAGACAAATGATAAACATAGAACACAATAATGTAAAAATGGACAAAATGTGAACATAAACAAAAATTGATTAAAATAGGTAAGTAATTAATCAAAAATGTTAATAAAACAAATATTATAAAACATTGAATAACAAATTTATGTTTGAAATTAATTAAAAAAATTATTTTTATTATTCATATTAATATGAAAATAAATTCAAGATATAACTATTTAAAAAAAAACTTTGATTATTAATTAAATTTAATTCACTATTAACGCTTTTTCTGATTTCTAAAATTTAAAATTTGTCTAATTGTAAACCGGTTGTGTATGTAAAATTTTTAAACCTTTATTTATATCAAAATTTATATTTATATGTATACATTTATAAACGCATTTTTTTTCTTCTTATCTTGTTAATATGAAATCACACATAGGTGTATATTTCAACTAGATCGATCCCCCACCCCATTTTTCCGTAACCCGATTTATACAAATTATTATGTAACTATTACAATTATGTTTCTTCTTTTATTCTGTATTTCTTTTTTAATTTTGTTTTGTTTTCTTCGTTCAAATCACTAGATTCACTTATAATAATAATATTAGGATGGTTTGTGTAGCACCGTTTGTGTGAAAAATCACCCAAAGGGCACTGTACAAATAAAAAAAAAAAAATATATATATATATATATATATATATATGTTACATATAAGTAGAAACCCATAAATGCTCAAATTATATTATGTATTATTTATATAATATTTTCATAATATTCTACCCAAACAAACCTTCGTCTTTTAAATATGTAATCCGTGGCTAACCAGAATGGTATATCTATGCGTTAACCTCAATACAACATCGCGGGTAAAATGTTTATCATACTAATTTTTCATGCTATTTTAAATGAAATCTGTCCAGTAATTTTCGAGAAAATCGAGGACATACAGACAAACATTCATTTTTATATGTGTAGATTTCATTGGAATTCCGCAACGAATTAGAAATTTTCAAAACAGAAATATTATTTACACTTTGTTATTCAATTAGATTGATGGGTCTTGCAAAATAACTTTTACTATTTGCATTTAGATTTCGCTCAAAGCCTTTTTTAACCATAAAGAGCAATTAAAAATAGAGTTGACAGTCCCCACGGAACGTCGTGAAAAACATTTTCCAATATTCGGTCGGAAATAAATGCGCTTTCCTGTGGAAAGTAGTTCCATCGGCCTATTAAAACTTTTTGGAGTTGCTATTGCGGGCATTTCGATATTTAAAGTGTTGGGATAGAGTTGTCACAACATCCAACTAAGTGAAACCACTTTTTCCGCTACGTGTTTCATCTAATAATATATGCATGTCCATGCCTTTAACCGCATTCGACCCTTTTCCACTAACGAATTTAATAATGAATTACCCACGATACAGCAAAGTGCAATAAAAGCGTGATGGCGACTGTAAATTTCTTTATTTTAACGTTTTTACCGCAGTTAATTCGCGGAAAGTCGTAATGCAGCCGATAGTGACACTATTTTGATATGACCGTCTTGGGAAACGCCTACAACGCCATTAGTGCCATTAGCGAGGTAAGATTGCATTTCATCGGAGTGGGAAATGGGACAACGTACTACTGAATGCAAATATTACAACGCGCGACATGAACTCTCGTGTTCAGTTGATTGCGACATTGCGTACCCACCATTCTCCATTGTTCTCGTGCTAAAAATTAAAACATAATGTTTTAACTTGATTATCAATCTGGCTGTGTTTCTTTGTTAAATAACCATCCTGCTTCACGCTCAGACGCAGCTCGCACGTACCCTTCTAATTGAATTAAGTATATATACATTCAAGGTACATCTATAAGTTTTCACTATATAACAGTTTATACATGTAGGTATTGTAATATGATCGATGCACGTAACTTTAGTCTGAGCGCGGGTTGTTAATTTTAATATTCAAGTTCTGTGAAAGTTCTGTTTATAATACATTATGGGCCAGTTGTTTCCCAGTGCTTGAATAATAACAGAACTTGAATATTGACTTTGAAATTTTGATGGATCCTTCAAGTTTCTCGAAACAAGTTGCACTTATTTCACATTATAGAGAATATGAAAAACTTATGTGATTGCTGTTTTGAATTTATTTTTTCGATTTTTTGTTTATTGCTATGAATAATCATTGTCACCCCCCTTCAATTTCGCGATATGAGCTTGAAGAACGGTGTAGGTTTATAACGGCTAATGTTAATTACCTCCTATCTATATAATTGGCAAATATACGCAGTAAATTAATCTCTCTTCAGCCGGAAGGTTATCGGTTCAAGTTCCTGTATCGGTACAGTACCTGTACATTTTTATTTAGAAAATTTCTTACAGGTTTATTCAGAGAAGGTAGGCACTTTCTATTCTCTAGTACTACCAGCAGGTAAGCATATCAGATTCTTATAAAATAATAGGCTTCATTTAGTTAGTTAGTTTCATTATCAAAAGAACTTCCTTGCCCCCACCTAAACTTTAATCAGGCAGATTTAAAGATTGTTTTGCCTTCGTCGACCCCTTGTATGTCTGTTATATATGTTTGTTGATCCTAATCGAAGAGATGTGCACGTGTATTCGTTCCTTATTGAAAATATATAAATTTATTCTCGTATCGAGAACTCCGCTCCTTTGTAATCGGATCGAGGCGTTCCAGTCGGATTCCTGAATTGGGTATTTTTGTCGTATCAATCGACGCTAGTGGACACACAGACTGTAAACTATGTGTCTGGTTCACGTCACAGGGAATAACAAGACGTGGAATACGGAGGAGAGAAGCTTGTCTAGCGAATATCTATTCATCATCATCATCATCATTTCATTGCCGGCAACCCGGAAGTTTATTGGCATAAAATTTAAACATTTACATGTGCTTTACCCGTCTCACTAGACGATGTCTGTTCTGAGACGGGTATTGTAAATAATGATTTCATTCGCTATAGCCTAGCCACATTATCTTTTTAAAGTAAATGCCGCACAAGAGTTCCAACTGCCCCCAACCGTCTGGGGCATCCGTTTTATCAAAATTTCAAAGTTAATATTCAAGTTCTGTGAAAGTTTTATTCAAGCTTTATTATTATTCAAGCACTGTTAAACAAATAACCAATAATGTAATAATAACAGAACTTTCACACAACTTTATTATCTTTGAATTAAAAAAAAAAAAATTATTATGTATAATTACAAAATATTACATGACGCAAAACTGGAGCATTTGGTTCCTTGGAACAGGCAATCTGCCTAGCTGGGAACTAATATCGACTTAATAAGACATAGTAGCACTTCTACACATTTTAATTATTTTCGGTTGTTTAAACGTGTATTCTCAATTGTCATTAGTTATTATACAATATTATGTATTTTATATTATGTTATATGCTGTATGAATGTAATTATTGTAGTGATTAAGTGAATAAACTTATAAAGACCCCTCTCAGTTCATATTTCATATACACATTTACTTTACTGGGATATGAAGCAGAGAGATGTTCGTGTAGAAGTACGGTAGTTAATATGTAGTAGATGGTATGAGAACAGCAATAAGCTCCCGCGAGATAAAGTGGAGAGTATTTAGACAGGGGTAATAAAACGCTTAGAGTTCTGTTTTTTTGTTTTCATTTCCTATTCATTACAATGTTATTATTGTTGCTGGAGGTTATATAATTTTTAATTTAAATTTAATATGCTGTATTCATTATTAGACATTGTCTCAATAGACGTTGGAAATTATCTTCATATTGCATTTTTATGTTTACTTTGTTTTCGTCATTTATAAATGATTAGTTGTGTTTGGTTGCCATTTTTGTGAAATATTACATTAACCCTTTGACAACCGCATTATTATTTCCACGTATCCAGCATATTTTATCTCTATATATAAAAATGAATGTTTGTGTGTGTGTCCTCGATTTTCTCGAAAATTTCTCGACCCGGTTTGGCTGAAAATAGCACAATTCCTTCTTATTAGTGCCGAGAGGGTTTAGAGAGTTTTTTTTTAATGAAATCTAATATGTAAAACTGTTGCTATAACGGTTTAAAATTAGTATGAAAAACATTTAACCCGCCATGTTTTATTCAGGTTAGCCCTTATATATACCACTCTTGTAAGCCACAGATTACATATTCAAAAGAAGGTTTGTTTGGGTAGAATATTTTCAAAATGGCAAACACAAGTAGATAGATCAATTTTGTAATGAAATAAAATTTTCAAATGAGTGTTTCTTTATTTAGAGATAGTAATAGTCGTCACAAGGCTTTACTTTCGCTGTCAAATCAATTATGGAACCCAAACCACAAACAAGAATTCACAACTTCATACCTTTATTGAAAAAAATAAAATAAATCCCGAACGACGCCGGGCTATTACATTACACGGGCCGACACATTAGCTATTTCTTGATAAAACCTAGAAAATTATTAGACAATTTGTGCTGCACCTATACATTTTTTTTGCTTAATAGTTTGGATGTTTTCTACTTTCATTTGAATTATTTTTTGGTCACAAATGGTTATCTTTTATTGGTAAGGACAACAAATATAATAAGGATTGCAACCTAGCAGAAAAAATTGAACGCCCTAGAGAATATTCTAACATACCAACTATTATAAAACAAAAACTTGACCTTGTATGGAAGATGAAAAGTACAAACGTCCTGCGTAAACTCTTTGGCTTCTCCACTTAGCCGAACATATTCTGATTAATAGATGTGTACAATTTTAATAAAACCTTCATATGTAATTCATTATTACTCTACACTAAACTAAAAAAAATGCATATCATGCTTTAAAAACAAAAACAAAAAAACAAAATTAAAAAAAAAAATTCTTTGTGGATTATTTTATATTCTTTCATGTATATGTATTTAATATCAACTAAAATTGTCAATTTGACTGTCCTAAAATGGGATTTGTTCCTAGTTGGGCAGTCAAAACCTTCTTAAATATTTTTTATTAAATAACTTGTTTAATGAAAATAAAACAATAACTTTGTTTATAACCACGAGAATTTTATTTAATTTTATTACGACCGACCGGTTTCGCTTAAGATAAGCATCTTCAGGGTACAAAAATTAAACTCCAGTTTAATTTTTGTACCCTGAAGATGCTTATCTTAAGCGAAACCGGTCGGTCGTAATAAAATTAAATAAAATTCTCGTGGTTATAAACAAAGTTATTGTTTTATTTTCATTAAATATGTCTAACCACAAAGTGACTGCTTTCTATCAAAAAAAAAAAAAATAACTTGTTTTAAATAAATATTATTATTATTATTATTATCGTTAATGCCTCTTCACGTGTTACTCGAGATCACCATCCAAATTCATAGTTTCCATGAGAGCTCTTTACACAACTAGATAATGACTAAGTTAGTGGAATGATAACCTAAAATGAAATAATGAAAAAAAATCAATAAAGTTCTCCACTTTTCTACAACAGATTTGGAGTAAAGTTCTACGAAACAAGTGTTAATGTAGACTTCATTTTTACCGATAGGGTGAAGAGTTCTCCTGTTTTCCGCCAGTGGTGCAAGCAGCGCTACTGCGCTCTGGCGGTAGAGTGGAGAACCTAGCATTCATGAGGTTCTCTTTTTACCGACATTTTTGTAAAACATGCATACCTACATCCAACTTGATAATGATCACCGACGTCAGAATTAATAGAATTGTCCTAAGTACTATTTCGACGGTTGGAGGCAAAGGTCACGTAACATCCATTTTGGCACCAGCCTGATTTCGCGTGATTGTGACCACCGTAAGCAAATTACAAAACATTTATAAAAAGGGTCAAACTAAATACTCTTACGAAATATTCTGTTTTTCTAAACAAGCCGAATCTTTTTTTTTTTTTTTTACTTATTTGCCGTTTTACTTTAATTGGCGGCATGCCTAGCTCGTTTCTTCCCCTCGTGTGTTAGGGTATTGCTATGTATTATTTGCTCTGTGATATTAATATATAAGATGAATGGAGTATCCAGTTTTAATTTGTCCAAAGTAAACTTTAGTCGCTTGTCGAGTAGCTGTATTTGGCTAACTACACAGTAGCAGAGCGCGCCGGAGAGGTGATATAAAAATGAATTTGTGTAGTTTCAAAAGTAGATGTATTTAAACGACAGCAAAGTTTTTCTGAGTTTCATAAGCTTCGTAAACATTTTTTTTAAAGCTCAAACATTTTAAACTTACCCGCTCCGTTAGCTGTGAATTTTTAAATCATTATTAACCCGCGATTTATTCGGGAAACTTTACAAAGAATTCAATTCACACGTTATGGAATATACAATTCTTCTTTGATATTAAAATCATTAAAAGTTAAGATAATGTATTATTGTTGAGCGACTTCATACACCCCATTTTCTGTTTTCCTTGTAACTTTCTTGTCTGAGTTTGCGAACAGACGCTTTGCCGTGCTTTTGTCGAGACTTACTTGGCAAACAATTTCCCCAAATGCTTATTTAAAGTTACCGTTGAATCCATGCCGAAAAATAAAGATGACTTTTTAACCTTTGCGTACTTGGAGGCGAAAATTTAACGTACGACCGGACGGTGGGTCAATAGGGTCCCCCATAAAATCGCGACGCTACCGTGACTCTTAATATTCCTGTTGCATTTTCCAGTAACACTCTGATATTAGTTACTACCATCTTAAAGTCTATTCACATCTACCAGTACCACACAGTGCCGAATAGTACAGTACAGACGCGAGTATTCACATCACACTGCGCTGCACAGCACGGAGGCAGCGTAAACACGAGTACGGATGTCAACTGAACTGTCAACTGAGTGTGAGCGTCCGCCACAACATGCTTGAGTATTTTATAATCCTATTCCTATATTTATTATTAATTTTAAATTTATATTCCCTGACCAATTCAATCACTTTATCGTTATCCATCTTCTCAGTCTTAGCAATATCTATCTTAGGTATGTGTTCATATTACCTGCCCAGGCGCAGACATTACAAGCGGCTACCACCACGTCAAAATATTCTAGCCGACAATCTCCACCGGTACCGGCCCGTGCATGTGCGCTTATGTTTCGCTTACGTACGATGCAATATAAATGTGTTCATAGATAATGTAGGCAACTAATGTTGTCGTGTCTTAACTGTGCTGTTATGCACTGTGCGGTGGTGGTAGATGTGGGTAGACCTTTAACTGGAAATCGCACATCTTCGGCCAGTCAATCATTAAATCATGCAAAACGGTATAAGAGATAGTACGAAAGCAAGCGTGACTCAACTATATTATCGTAGCCCTTTCCAGTAAACTTCACCTTTTACGACGGTACTTTTTTGAATTGTTGAATTTGACAGGATATTATTTCATATCTTAAAATATAGTAACGGGATATATATATTTTTTAAATTAGTATCGATTACTGAATACAGGGTTACCTAAATAATAGAGTATGTGATGTAAAAAACCACTTATATATATATCGTATAAAACTGTCGTTTGGGGTAGGTGCATTACCCCCCTTCGGAACGGGAGTGTTAAAACTACACATTTCAATTAGTCTGCGTTAGAGATGAAATACTGATGTTATGTCTTTGTAACATTATTTGTACTCTGCATGGGGATGGCGGAATATTAGTCAAAGTACTCTAATTACCACAATGTATCTTACTTCACAAACAATCTCCCATATGCTTACTTATAGTTGCCATTGAATCCGTTCGGTGAAATAAGGCGGACTTCACAAATCGACACATTTCAATTAGTTTTCTTTGGGGATGAATTAAATGGTGACCGTCTAATGTTTTTATACTATGAATTGGGATTGCGTCGTATTAGTGAATAGACTATTATTAAAATTAATGTATTTTCACGAGTTACAGCTGATAAAGAATGTTCATGTAGTGTTTTCATAACGCTGTTTACACGATGAATTGGGCTGGCGGAATATTAGTCAATGGAATGTTATTAACACAATGTATTTTCCCCAAAAACTAAAAATTATGAAAAAAATATGTATTATGTAGGACTACCGTTCACACTCTTTATAATTCTTCTAGATCGCTCACTTATGCCGTATCTTTTTATTTTTTATTATAGTATCCAAACAGTACATGGATTGCAGTAAGAAACAATTTCCAGAAATTGAATATTAAGTACATATGATATGTTTCCTTGAAATGTCTTGTTTATACATTGAGCAATTAACGGGTGATGTGTCTAGTGTTTAAGTGCGTGTGTGTGTGTGAATATGTTTGTAGGTGTGAGAAGTGGGTGATATATAGAAGTGATGCGATGTGTATGCGCCTTATGCGATCTCTTTCACACAAGACGCCAATCGGGCGGTCGTTACAATTGGAACTTAAAATTTTTGTCAACTAAATACTTTTATAACTGAATTATTTTTTCGTCAATTTAGTCAATCTGCTAAAGAAAATTTCTCCACATTTTTGCGTTTTTATACGGTTCTTCCTGGAATTGAGGCGCGAAGCTTTATAAATGACTTTTTTTCCAATTTTCGTGAAACTTGGCTCAATTGCGAAATTAATTCCGTAAAACTAATAGGTGCAATTATTCTCAACTTCGTTTTATATGTACCGCAGCAGCTAACACGAACACACTACTCACACAGAGTAGGCAGAGGGCGGACCGTCAAACAACTCGGTTTTGGCACACACTCCTTGCTTTATTCACATTCATGCATCGTCTCATACATACTCTTATGTTATTCTGACTCTTGACATCGCCTGACACAAGTATTTGGTTCACTCGATCGTGCCATGTCTTCCTCGGGCGTCTCCGGATTCTTCTCCTATTCACATTCGCGTAATATATTATCCAAACAATCCCTTCTTCGTTCATCCGCTCTTCAATCCCAAACCATTTAAGCGTCGCTTTCCTAATCTTACTCATTACGCTCACATCAGCCTTGAATAATTTTAAAATCTTAATAGTTTTACCACACTTACGCCTCAGGGATCTCATTTCAACTTGAAAATAGATAATTTTTATATAATAAGAGGAACGCACTGTAAAACCATTTGATTCAAATTTATAAACAACGTCACTTGTTGTCCCTTTTTCGCTATAAAACAATTCGTAAGCGTAAGCAAGACAAAAGCCTGTTTAATGGTGACGTTTCGCAAGGACATCACTGTCGGAAGTGTATAAATAACCAATTAGTATACCAACACACACAATCCTAAGTGTGTGTTGTTTGAGTCAATCGATCATTTCACATTAATAAAAAAATCAAAATTATATTTTCTAGTGAAATTGGATGCATAATTTTCAATAAAAATTCATTGATATTTATTTTATTAAAAATTCGGCGAATAATTTTCGATTAAAACTCCGTTTCTGGCAATGCTTTATTTTCAATAAAACTTTGCTCTAAATCAGTGGTACAAAACCAGCGACTAAATAAAATTTCAAAAAGTTTGCAGAAATTCTGGTGAATAAAAAAGGACAAAAATTGTTGAGTAGGCTTCGTAACAAATTTTTCTTTCTAATTTGTCTTTCAAAATGATAAAAATCGACAGCATTTATCGACTTGGACCTTAATAATAAAAGGTGCACCAGCGACGCCACCGGCTGCAAAGTTGACCTTGTTAATTTTTATTTACCCTACTCCTTGCGGCCTGCGAACAAATTGAAAATGGATAAATAGGCACTCCGACTAAAAAGGTTGTGCATCACTGCTCTAAATACATTGGTAGGCTATTCTAAAGAGAGATTCGTTATGCTATTTTTTTCTGAATAATATTGTCGAGTCCTGTTAAAATAACATTTCTCGAGAAATTTGTTTTATTTTTCACAACAAAAAGGCGGGAAAAGGGAGAATGTTTAAATGGAAATTAAATGCTGGTTTATGTTTTGGAATTGCTCTGAAAAAACAATGGCGGAAAGGCAAATAACAGTCAAACTTTTAACTCTTGTTTTATTTCGATCGTTTATTCTTGCTTAAATATTTATTTAGGGTTTTGCTGCTTGGTTGTACTAAATATACAACAAAAAAATTATGTTTTCACCTTCGATACAATGTACACCTAATCGAACAATTCTAGTGAATTTTTAATCTAAAAGCAAATAACAAACATCAAAAGTTTTTAATTCTCCGATTTAGAATGGCTTTGTAACTCAATTGCTGCATCGATAACAGTCAATACCTGGAGTTGCTAAATGAGATTGAGTTTAATGGATATTGTCTCCTGTTCAAAGTGGTTCAATGTAAAACAAATTGTAAACAAAAATTCTTGCTTGAATACAGTATGTAATCATTACAATAATAAATATCAAATGTGAACATCTTCAATTTGGAGATGAATAACTAATATAAGATTTTTGTTGTTATATACAATAATAGACGTACCTAACTTACGTTAACCAGTGATTCCTGACCATATTTAGAGTAAAAATTGTGAGTGAAATTTTGGTCTCAATTTGTTTTTTTTTTATCGGAAATTAATAAAAACATTGGTAATAAAAACGAAAACATTTTATGAGATCAACGAGGAAGCGACCAAAGAAGTAGAAGACCAGAATGTTTTATAAAAAAACCTTTTTTTAATTTGAATAGTTTATTTTATTTTTATTTATTAATTCATTTTTTGAAACATACATTCACACAAATAAGGTACAATGATTATAAACATTTTGTTGTTGTTGTTTTTTTTTTTTAACATTAAATTGTAAATACATCTGAACAACCTATGAGTAATGTATATAAAACAAAAAATCCCACATAGGCAAGGCCGGTGCGTGGGTCTCCGATGACATTTAACGAATTTTTTTTTCACATGTCACTGATCACTAAGCCCATTAACCAACCAAACCCCACCTAGACCTGTCAAATACCTACCAATTTTTAATGTTTTTAGGTAAATTAAAAAAAAAATGTCACCCGAGAACTCCCTGTATAATGTTTTGAAATTAATTAAATTATTTCTAATTTTGAAACTGCTAATTCATGGTGGAATACCATTTCAATATATATAAAATGGTATTCCAAAAAAATATACATATATATATTTATTTTAAACCTTTGTAACTCTTTTCCACTTGTTTATTTTCGACCGGACCAGGGGCATCTTCAGACAGCACAAATAAAACTAAATCTATGGTATATATAGCATTGATGTCAGGAGTGAGTCCTCCTGCTTTCTAATGTTGTTATTATTTATGACTTGAAATTTGTTTTATTGCTGACGGTACGGCTTTACAATTATATTTAAAACTACTTTTGGGTTGGAATATTACCTATTAAATTCATTTTTTTGGGAAAAAATTTTCCGATTGTAACGGTTTATTCTACACACCCCGTTCATTTTGGATATTAATAATAGCGTTCATGAACATATCTTATTAAAAAAAAGAAGAAGATGATCGGCTTAGTAACTGAATAGTACTCTAGGAGGCTAACTTCAGTGTTCGCTCGACAGCACCGCAGCACAGGCTGTTCCACAGCACAACAACCATTTAGAGGCAACCATGGACTTTTAAAGAAGACATTCATGTATAATTCCGGTTATAGTTCGGTTGCTTATTCTAAATTCATTTTTTTTTTAATTTATATACGATCTTTCATTTTTCAGTCACATTAATATATTTTATAACTACCTAGATTATTGTTGAGCCCTCATTTTTTTATAATTAACTATTTACCAGTTTATCTTGGAGATATGTACACCCCTCTAGATATTCTGATTTAAATTTTGTTAAAGTAACTTTCGTTTCTCTATCATGCTCCATATAATAAAACATGCTTTTCTGAATCATTCTCTCATTTAAATCAAGAGCTAGTAAATGCACTGTTGCACGGTTTCTAAAAATCTTTATCTTAAGAATATACAAGAATATCGACAATCCGATAATACATATGATGTATTATATTGAAGAAGTCTATTGTTTTACGAAAAATAGGCTTAAATTTGCACTACCTGCCGAAAAGGTTCGCATGTGCAAATACGTATCATCCTTTGTCTAGTCATAATCATTCAAAATGAAGTCCAAAACGTGACAAAGCGACATCGGGCGAAATTAACAAAATGGACAAATATTCATTTCTTTATAATATGGTGACGTTATGTGAGCTTTCATTAAACATTCTATACTTACAAAATTTCGCACAATCATTCTTCCAGTGTTGAATGTTTGTTCTCCATTCGTTCCGCCCCGACGTAAATTCAGATCAAGGAGCTTAGCACAAGAATCCTTAGTAACATATCCATTAGCCTATGAAATTGCTCGGTTCCTACTCTCCACCATGCAAATGGTAACCCATAAATATTCAACAAACGGACCGGATTTGAATACGGTATAAAGAAGGATTGTTCCTCGCTGAGTGCACGGGGTATCGCTGCCCGCTTCGAATAAATCATCGCACCAATCCTTCTTTTATCGTAGCTAAAGCAGTAATTTACTATAGTTTTTCTTTACCAATTGTCTCCGTATTGTGTTTAGTACGAATAATTTAATTTATCTCGTAGTTTCTGGAAAGCTACAGGCAGACAGAGGCAAAGCAACAAACACACTGATTATATTTATTTGAATGCATTTTTTTTCTGGCCTCTGGGTACTTTGTTGCTTTAAATTGTAACATTTTTTTATTAAATGTAAAATTACGCTTTGGTGTCGTTTTTAATAAGATGATTAAGAAATGTTTTGTATAAAAGACTATTCAATATATAAATATCAATATGTTTCGGAATCGAAGCTTTCCTCATCAGGACATCAAGTATTCTAAGAAATAATGATAAGAATAGATAAATGATAAACATAGAATGGTAATTACGTAAAAATAGACAAATTACAAACATAAACAAAAATGTTAAATAAGTGATGATAGTAGGTAGGTAAGTAAATAATTAGAAATGTAAAAATAATTTTTAAAAATATTTGTGAATTACATATTTCTGTATTAAAAATAGGTTTAGGCAAAACATTTCTTATTCATTTTATAATAATTTTATTTAATCTTTGAAGATGATATTAACAAATCTCAAATGAAACGTGAAATAGAAAAGACACAGTTTATATTTATATTATTTTATCTGTGCAGACTATGAAGAGAGAAACCATCGAACAACAAACAGTTTTTTCTACATGTTATTTAGTATCGACTTCCCGACCGCACACATAAGCTTTAAGTTTTAAACATTTGTTAAATGATCGAAGTTGTAATCGCTACAAGTTTCATTTGCTCCAATAAACATTCCGTAGACAAGAGAGAGAGCACCAGGAGGTTTGCCGAACGTCATTCTGCGTTGCAATTACTCTAAGTGAGTCGGGCTCCGCATCCCGCTCCGGAATGTTCCTTAATGTTTCAATGTTTCAGAATGTTCCTTCTCTCTTCTAAATAACAGAAGTGTGTCACCTGCGACGTCACCAAGGTCGGTCATTAGCGACCCCTTTAACTCACCTACAGGGGGTGGGTGCCGCACGTTTTAATCGAAACATTCCGAATTCCATACTCCAGTTTCAAATTATGTAGTAACACGTCACACCGGCGCGGTTCCAAAAATTCAATTTCATACTACCTAACTACTTGTTAAAATTACTTATATAAAGAACAATGTCCCCGGCGGGCGGTGTTTTTTGTTTGCATGCAAATCTACAGTCTACATTTCGTAAAACCACCCTCTATCCTTGCACATTGACGTTCAGAATATGCGGTAAATTACCGTGTAGGGGTAGGGGTAAATTTCTGTTATTATCTCCCTCTAATGCCTTATTAAAAATCGTGTTTTAATAACGGCAGGTAAAGTTATATTAACGCCATTTTTCCGCAATGGTTGGCAGAGGACGGGCCGCCAAACAACTCGATCTTGGCATAACCTTCTTGCTTCATTCACATTCATACATTCTATTCTGTTATTCTGACTTCTCCCGACTCAATCATTTGATTCGATCGATCGTGCCATGTCTTCCTAGGGCGTCTCCGGTTTCTTCTTCCATTCGCATTCGCGTCATATATTCGCATTACACTCCTTTGTTCGTTCATTCGCTCTGCATGCCCAAAATACATCTCATATTATTCAAAATTAGATATGAAATTTCTCGATGAAACGTGAACAATATATACATTTACCTTTATATTTATATTAGAGAGCGTGCCAAAAATCTTTGATGTTATAATAGTTCACGTATTAGAAGCCTATTGTGCGATTTTCCCTCTAATATAAATTTGATTACACTCTGAAATATGATGTCAAAATATACCTATACCTGCGTTGCCAAGTCAAGGCGAATAACACATACGAGCTCGAAAAAAAGAAACGCTTGACTTGTGTTACAAAACTCATTAACACGCTTCATTATGACATTTGGGCGAAGTAATAACATTGTGTGTGTAGCGATTGATTTAAATAGCAATGTCGTACGTGTTATTGGCCACAAATAGAGCCTCGAAGGCTTTCACAAGGCCTGCCGATAAGGGCGTTATTTCACACTTTCATTACTTGTTATTATTGTATTGAATTGTGCCTTTTCTCTAAGTGTTGAATTAAAGCACGCGAGGTAAATCTAAAAATAATGTTACCCTAATGGTATCTTAATTCCCGTATTCGTTAGATTTGTATTCATATTATTTGTGAAAATAAATCGTTTCACTTCGTGTTGTTTTAATTAAGATTTACCACGATTTAAATTTTTTTAATAGCAAGTTAAAAAACACGGTTTTATAATCACTTTGATTAGTTTTCTTAACCTTTAAATGGTAGTTACCCAAATGCAAAACATATATTTGTTTTAACTGAAGTTCGGAACTTTTCCTTCGTTAGGCAAAAGTTAATTTTTAGACAGATTTATGTAATTCTAGCCGATGTGTACCCGGCCTTGCTCGGGTTTTTATAAATATTTTTTTATAAAATTATGAGTTGTAAATTCTTGCCTACTGCTTGGATGCCATTATTGATTTGACAGCGAAAGTAATACCTTGTGAAGACTATTACTATATCTAAAAAAATAAACATTCATTTGAAAATTTTATATCATTCCAAACATTTATTTGTTCACAATATATCTAAATAATAAAGTTCTTAACTAAGTACCTATTTGTGTTTTCCATTTTTAAAATATTCTACCCAAAAAACCCTTCTTTGAATATGTAATCTGTGGCTAACCATAGCAGTATATCTATGGACTAACCTCAAGACAACACGGCCGGTTTAATGTTTTTCATACTCATTTTAAAACGTTATAGCAGCAGTTTTAAATATTTGATTTCATTCAAATTAAATTTCTTAATCTTCCCGGAACTAATAAGAATAAACTGTGCTATTTTCAGCTAAATCTGTCAAGTAATTTTCGTGAAAATCGAAAACATTCGTTTTTATATATAGAGATTTTGTAAGTAACCATTATTGCCTGGATATACCAAAAGGAGCGATATGATGAAGTGGTGTGCAGGAAAATAAAGCGGTTTACCGGGAATATAAATATGTGACTACGTTAAATATAACAAGTTATTGGTTATGCTGTTATTTTATCTGCGCATTTTCTGATTTCGAACGCTTCCAAGTTATCTAATTGTATGCCTTTTCTGTCGCGGTGAAGTATGTTACACTTATTCTTTCCCACGTTTTTATGTTCAGTTAAAAGCTGTATTTTGACTGCTTCTTCTACATTTCCCTGATTAAATTCTTTAGGTTACCTTGCATTTTGTTGACTTCTCATATTGTGGTCGAGAATTTTAATATCTAATGTAATTTTGCCATCTTTGGACTTCGTCGATTAATCTCTACATTAGTCTCCCTCTTCTCTCAAATCTCTCCCCGTATCTCCGGGGCATTTCCAGGGTTTATGATATCAAATCTAAATACATAATTACATTGCTTTTACTGCGTTCCCTCAGGAGTATACGAGTACATAGATTAAATATCGACGCCAACGTTCGTCTATGAAACACGTTTTGCACCTGCATTATATCGATTCCATTCTGGGAGGTATTAAACTATAGAAATATACGCTTTTATCTTCTTCACGATCGTCATTTTTTTTCATTTTTTGTTTGGTTTTTTACTTCCTTTAGATTAATTAATACCTCCATGGAAAAAAGATGATTGACTCTCCACTGGTGGCGTGTCGTGATCTTTTCACTCAATAGATATTATTACTCTGCACATAATTTCATCCCGATCACAGCTATTTTTAATTAAATATGTGTGTATTGGACAGTAGACACGGTGCACAAAAAATAGTTAACGTATTTTATTAAACATTTACCTCAAGTTGTAAAATCTTATGAACTTGACATATGATTTCCCCCTTCTATACGATTTTAATTAAATATGGGAGCAATAGGTTCTGGGGATTTAATATTAAGATGTTATTAATTTATTCATAATTAATTGTAAATAAATGGTAAGATTTGAAGTATGATTGCTTTATTAATTTGTAATAACGGCCAGTTTTATAAATTAACTCCCTAATTACTGTTACGTTACGAACCGTTTTTCGTTAACGGACCGTTATCCGTTCGTAACCTTATTTGATTGTCTTGAATAATTACCATTCTATGGTCACGACTTTCACAAATACAAATCATATATTGTCTTTTTTAATTAAAATAATGCATGGTTTCAAATAAGCGATCGTCGGGAAACAACTGACAGTTGTCAAACGACCGGTAATCTGACGGACGTTTATAAAACGGTTAATCTGGCGGTAGCCCAAATATTAGTTAAAAATTGTGTCAAGCGTTAAAACGGATGGTTATAAAATCGGCACATATAGGTTATACGTAAGCTATTAGTCGCAAAAACTGTTTTATCCGTATTATATGAGTTTCAATTATTTTTTGTATGTTATAATCCAATATTTTATAGTTAGTTTAAGTTTAGATTCATTTTTTAGTTCATTAGCAAAGCCTCTTAGAAGTGATTTTTTTAATGAATACCGCTTTTTAAAACATATTATTTAATTATTGTATTTAACCACTATAAAACGCCAGGATACTAACATAAACTATTGCGTACTTCTTGAGTTCGTTTTCATAAATGTAACGGTTAACTGACTTCAGCAAAACACCGTTTAATTAACCTTGCTATGTTGTAATGCCCGATTAAGTAATCAGTGGCATGAATCACGATTCAGCGTTAGTTTACTATTGATTATATCTAGTGTGTATATTTAATACGCTTTGATTACATAATATTTCAATGGATTTAAATACTAAAGGGATATTGGAAAATTATGATATTTCTGGAAATACTGTTCACGTTTGCCTTAATTTGAATTTCACTTTTGAATCGCTAATTAGAAATTACAGCTTACCGCTTTTACTACGGAAAATAACGTCAACGAATCTCAACATGATTCTAATAATAAAATTAATTCTCTTTTAAATGGGCATTATGTCATTATTTTGTCGGAACAGACATTGCAATTATAATGTCAATCTAAAAATATGCGCAGTGCCATTCTTTAAATAATTAGATACATTATCTTATCTTGTCAACTCATATATAGAAAGCATGTTAACGAATATAAAAATAACACATGGATAAGTAGTACATATTTTAATGTATTGTCGGAACATATTTAAATGTCTTATTTATTTTTATTATTAAATTTAAAGGTAGGTTCTTATTTTGTCGAAGTCTGATAAAAACATAGGAAAATATGTTGACGAAACGTAAAGACGTAGATATCATATAATTATCTTAACGTAGAAAGAGTCCAAAGAAAAGTCCTACGTTTCATAAATTTGAAGCGTTACATCTCTTTAGAGCATAGGTTCCCAAACTTTTCTCCGTGGACCCCTTTACCGTTCTTTTCATTTTTCGTGGACCCCCCAGCCTGTCTGTCGAAAACTTTGGTACAATACTGAATAAGTGGTATTTATTCAGTACGCATTGTTGCTGATATGAAAATTTGTAAAAACTTGCACATGAACATGCCTGCGTGGACGCGATTAGCTTTAAGTGAGCAGTGCGAAACTTACTACGGTGCTTTACTATGCATGCAGTCTAAATGAACCCCGATCCGTGGACCCCCTTTTTTTCCTCCCTGCCATGGACCCCCAGGTTTCCACTTTGGGAACCTATGCTTTAGAGCATGTAAATTACTCATCGTTTTGAATATTTCAACTTGAGAAAACGGACAAATAATAAACGACCTTACCTTTTTATTAAAATTTAAAAAATCTGAATTAGATTGTTCTGAGCTCCTGCATTTAATCAAATACAATAATGAACGACTAGACAAAAATTAACATTTTACGTATGTATATCTCAACGTTTACACAGTTTTGGTAACAAATATTTAAACCTTATGAATGTATTTGACAAAAATTTAAACCCTGCGACTTGAAATTCCGAACATGCAATTTCTACCTAGTACTCGTATATAAATTATTGTCAACGACAATTTAAAAAATATATTTTTATTTTTTAAATGTCCTCATTAAAGCCATAAAATTTTTTTTAGAATACATTTTATTGAAATGTATGAAAAAATGCGATTCGTACAGTACAGTCGTTCGTAGCCATCTCAATGTATGAACCTATTATTGGTTTAGTTTTTGTATATATTTGCCATACATCATAAATATTGTAGACTATTCTTTCGCCAAATATATTTTTTTTTAAAGTATGGAAAATGTCATATGTTCGGCGTTATTATCAATTTTAAAGTATTCGATTGTAGGCAGACGGTTGATACTGGCGATAAATTTTAAGTTCTCTTCAATTTATTGTAAAAATCCATTTATTTCAAGCTTCCGGTAGTTGTGTGGTTTCGGTTTCTTCCTTGTTTTACTTTTTATGTAAAGTCAGTTATTACTAAACATAACCCGACTCCTATCTTAAAATGTTGCTACTTTTGCGTTGTTATTGTGAATGTGTTCTCTTTGTATATACTGTATAATATTTTGTAATTTTATTAGATGAATGTGTACCTACGGAGTACTGTAAGAATAATGTTAAGAATAAGTAAGAATGTATAAATAGAATTTGTTTATGAGTAGAATATGAAAGGAGCACTGTAGGAATACGAGTGAATGGTATTAATTAATCATTATTTTAAAGTTTATTATAGTCCAACATATTGCTAATAATATCTTTTTATTAATTGATAAACTAAAGTTCTTAAAAACTTAAGACAAGATTTTTGTGCATAGCGCAAAGGGTAACAATTATTATTTTTATAAACAATAATTATTAATCTAAAACACTCATCCAAATTGAAAAAACCTTCCGAGCAAGATAAATGTCGCCGGCAGGACTCGAACCCGCACCCTTCTAATGTCCGGTCAGATGCTCTACCGTTGAGCTACGTCGGCTTATCGCAAACCCGCCAAGTTAATCAATATATACTAGTGTTTCATTCAATAATTACTGTTTTATTATATTTTCACCTGTAAACAACCAACTTTATTAGTATGAGAAAGGCTTGTAACGGCTAAATCCCTCAAATAGATGGCGTCGAGACAAATTATGTCTACATTTTTATTGGTGAAAATTGCTTTGACTTGTCAAATATTTATTAATTGATAAACTAAAGTTCTTAAAACTTAAGACAAGATTTTTGTGCATAGCGCAAAGGGTAACAATTATTATTTTTATAAACAATAATTATTAATCTAAAACACTCATCCAAATTGAAAAAACCTTCCAAAGGAAGGTAATGAAACAGTAATTATTGAATGGAACACTAGTATATATTGATTAACTTGGCGGGTTTGCGATAAGCCGACGTAGCTCAATGGTAGAGCATCTGACCGGACATTAGAAGAGTGCGGGTTCGAGTCCTGCCGGCGACATTTATCTTTGCTCGGAAGGTTTTTTCAATTTGGATGAGTGTTTTAGATTAATAATTATTGTTTATAAAAATAATAATATCTTTTTAGTTTAAATGTTCATACAATAACGTTTTGTTTGTTTGTTATTTTTTTCAGTATTGTTCCTGATCTCTCTCGGGCAGTGCGCCGACGAGGTGCGCGACACGCGGGAAGGGGAAGACGTAACGCTGGAGTGCCGCTTCACCCCACCCTCCGCCTCGGAGTCCCTCACCTACTACTGGGTACGCAAGAACCCCTCGCTCCACGACAATGTGGCCATCGGAGACATCCCCCTGGACAAGAACTACAAGTAAGTTTATAACGAATTAAATCTTTTTTCACCTTTCCCTACAGACCACTGAAGAGATTAACCGACGGAAGTGTGCTGATGTGGGAGTGTCCGTATTGCCTAAATTAACCTAATTTTTTCCATACTTCTGGTGAAATTGATTTCAATAATCCTTGTTGATATTTTGATATTTTTTTATAATATTATTCAAATCGGTATTATGTACTCGGAGTCTAGTATCTCTATAACAAAACTGTTATGCTGTTTTCATATATTGAAAAAATATTTTTTCAATAACTTGTGTACATTGATCACAACATGTGTACACTTATGTTGTTCTATTATTGCGCTACATTTCTACGATGATTGTTATTTATTGTTGTATTGTATAATATTCTTGAACTAAACTGCCGCTGACTTGCGGTGGCTTAGCGGGTTCAAGTTCGCATTGTATGTAATCAAAATTATACAATAAAAAAAATTAAAAAATCCTTTCTGAAAGTCGAAAAGTCTTAGGTGGTCAAATCGGTAGATGTAGGCAAATACCGTAGAAGTCTAATATATATACAATACATGCAGTCCCTGAAATTTGGTGGCAACTTGCTACAGTAGCGCCCCTAGCGGCGCGCTTTGCTGGAATAGTTTTTTTCATGCATTTTAATAGATTTTCTCTTAAATATATTCTTAATAAATTATAGAAAACGAAAAATCATTAAATGAATATTAGTTAACCTGTATATGACTTTACTTCCTTTTTGATCATAAACGCAAACATATTAAAGAGGCTATTATTAGGCTTGTACTAACCGCTATAAGCCTCGCCGCTCGAAGCTCGCGCTCAGTCTGATGGTTTAGAAAGGGAATAAAATGTTTATTTAATAAATTGTGAAAATTTTTCTCTAGTTTCTCATTTTTAGACTTCTTTTGTCTTAGCATATCACAATTCTAATGATTATTTTATTTATTTATATGTGCTTTAATGGCGAAATTTATAACAATTTAAAGCATATGTAAATAAAATTTAAAAATTTGTAAGAATTGTAATATGTTAATCCAAAAGAAGTCTAAAAAGAATAAATTATAGAAAATTTCTCACAATTTATCAAATAAGCATTTTATTCCCTTTCTAAACCACCAGACCGAGCGCGAGCATCGAACCGCGAGGTTTATAACGTATAACTGCTAGTACGAACCTAATATCCTCTTCAATGTTTTTTTTTTTTAATTTATGTCCAAAAAAGCAGTATTTTCATATGCTGGTTACCTAATATTTATTTTATGAATTTTCGATTCACATAATTTATTAAGAATATGTTTTACAAAAAATCTATAAAAATGTATGAAAAAAATCAATTCTCCCAACGTGCGCCGCTACGGCGCTAGTATAGCATGTTTCCATGTGAATGTATGAAAAATATCAGAAGCTGCGCGTATTATATATATTTCTACGGTATTTGATGTAGGTCACATTTCTAGGGATTATCTGTTCAGTGTTTCAGATACTAGTTACATACATCTTCCCATTGTCCTACTTGGGTCGGGGACCCATTGCATCGACAAGCATTCATTGCCTCCGTCCATGTCCTGTGCTACGTTTCCGGCATCCGTCCATAGTAGGTCCAGCCTCTCCTTGCACAGCCTCCGGAGGTGCTTCTCCCACCTGTGCCGGGGCGGCCCACTGGACGTCTTCCCTCTGGAATACCACTCAGAATTTTCAGTGGAATTCGACCTTCCGGCATTCTTAACACGTGCCTAAGCCACCTCAGTTACGACTTTTCTATGAAGACTAACAGTTGTTCAATGTTTAGGTCCTCACGGATCATCGAGCTTCTTATTCGATCCCATCTCGTGACTCCTGCAACTCTTCTCAAAAATCTCATTTCGGCAGCTTGGACCCCAGAACGTAGATACTAGTTATCATATTTATTACCTCGATATGGAAACAATCCATGTTTATGGACAAATACAACTGGGTGGTTTTTTATTCATGAGTTATTCAAGGTGATCGCTTTCTACGAATATGGAATGTATGTATGCATATAGTGGTACTTATTTACATATTATCAGAAAAAATAAATTATTTGTCGCCGACATTTGGTTAAAAGCTGTTCGTCATTTATCATATCATTTCTAATTATAATTATGGATATATGTATGCCATTATCTATTGTCTATCATGTCGAGACCTGTTACCTCTAGCAAAGACCTTGATATTTTCTTTCGTGCAAGCCTTAATGATTTTGGTCAGCAGATGAGGGTTTAGTAATTATTGACTAGGTTTTCTCTTGACATTATTTTCGTGTCGTATATTTTTTGTCCTATTTATCATTAATTTATTTATATTTAATTAAAATAATAGTTAATTTCTATAGCGCCGTTTTGTGAAGGTTCACCTTAAGTATGATGCTTTACACTATCTAGCCTAACCTAATATAATTAGAAAATAACATATTCGTTATATGTATGCAAATGAAAACTACGATTTAACATATTCATGAGCAGCAGACTCATTACGTGAACACTTTCGTTATTATATTATAAGTACTAGTGAATGTGCTGTATGTTTTGTATGCCTTTATTGCAAATTATATGGAATTATACTTACACGATGTTATTGCTGAATTTGTTTGTGTTAATTTAAATACATAGTTGTTGTATTTCGTGAAGGCTATCTATTCTATCTGCGTACCTACTGTGATGTGAATTCTATAACAAAATATGCAAAAGCCCGCATGAGGCGTATGCAATATAATAATTTAGTATAAGCTAAGGGCGAAATAATCAAATTTAAAGTAGGTACAAATAACAAAACACCAAAAACATATTTTATGACATCTAAATGGTTTTCATTAGATAATAAGAGAATTGAATAACAAGGGTACACGCGGGGAAAAAAACAATAATTAAATATAAGTACGTATATAATACTTACGTCAAATTCACTTTGTGGCATCATTTTAAGTGAAATAAGAATATATTTTTAAATAATTTAAGACAACATTAACAACTCCCAAATCGAAGCACGAAACCGAAAAGACACAGATCAGCAGATAAAACAACAGCTGGGATTTGAACCCAGGACATCATGGTCTATCCGAGACCTGCGCTCTATGCCAACCGAGCTACGGGTATCCCAATCCATACCGTCATTTTTATCGGTATAATACTTCTGAGAGCTGTCATAATGAATTCAATTCAATAATGAATTATTTTGTTTCAACCACAATTTTAATGAATAATTAACTACATATTTCGAAACCAATGGTTCCTTCGTCGGAATCCAATACTGAAAAATAATTACATACATTAGCATGGATGAATTTTAAACACAGACAAAAATAACAATAAGTGATGAGAGAAGGTTAATAATTGGGCATTAATGTACTAAATATTTATATGAAGTAAACAAAATTATAATAACAATAATATTTGTATTAGAAGCTAGAAATTCAATCAAACTCAAATCACAACCAATCAACCACATTTCTATTGTTTCTCATTTCATATTATACCATATGTTATATTGTTATAGTACAATACTCCGTAAACAAACAAATATAAGCAACTAAATTCTTGCTTGTCGTTTGGGTGCCATAATTGATTTTACAGCGAAAGTAATGCCTCGTGACGACTATTGCATTTTAAATAAAGAAACATTCATTTTAAAATTTTATTTCAATCCAATCATTTTTTTTTCAAAATGTATCTATATAATAAAGTTCTTAAGTAGGTACCTACTTGTGTTTCCCATTTTGAAAATATTCTACCCAAACAAACCTCCTTCCTTTCAATATGTAATATATGGCTAACCAGAGTGGTATATCTATGGGCTAACCTCAATACAACATGGCGGGTTCAATGTTTTTCATTCTCATTTTAAAACGTTATAGCAACAATTTTACATACTGTATTTCATTCAAACTACTCTCTAAACCTTCCCGCAACTAATAAGAACAAACTGTGCTATTTTCAGTGAAACCTTTAAGTAATAAAATTATTATTAACAGCCAGACAGACAAACATTATTTTTTATATATAGAGATTAGTTATTAGTGGTTGGTTAGTGGCGCCCGAGACAAGCTAAAACCATCTGTATCGAATAGCCTTTAGTTACAGGTTTTTAATCCAACAACTAGCCATGCAAAAATTCATGTGAAATTATAGGCTGATTATATATGATTAGTTTTAAAACTATATATTGGATTTTTCTAAAACGTCCTTGATGTGATGCGTCAAATTCTGCGCTTATGAAATTACCCAATTATTATAATATTATCACTTCGATAAGGCACCTCAAAAGGATAAGGATATCCTGTGCTAGTTTGGGGGCCTCGAGTATAATTCATATCTTAATTAATTCATCTGCTTGTCTCCGTAGCGGTAATTCGTCATGGTATGTTTGTGCATCATTTTCAAATAAATACACGTTCATTATTGACGCTTTTCTCTCGCTTCAAGGCCGTTTTCACAATCATATTTTTATCTATATATATATATATATATATATATAAATTAATGTAAATTTGTTTTGTTTGCCCTCGATGTTCTCGAAAATTACCACAACTTTGTGATGTTCTCATAATCATTGCAACATAAAAATATCATTCAGGTATCTTTGAAACATAGGTAAACTTATCTATATATGTAAAATAAATCAATGTAAGTTGGTTTGTTTCTTTGTCCTCGATTTTTTCCAAAAGTGCTCTACCGGTTTCGCTGAAAAGAGCAAAGTTTATTCGTATTAGTGCCGGGAAGGTTTAGAGTGTACTTTGAATGAAATCCAATATTTAAAACTGCTATAACATTTTAAAATTAGTGTGAAAAACATTGAACATGTCATGTTGTATGGAGATTTATTTATTTTTGTTTTACGTTATGAAATAGAAATCATTAAAGGAATCGATTTTCCGCGATTTTAGGGGCACCTTCAAGAATTATTTGGCGGCTAACAGTGATTTAAAAAAAAAGTTTTACCCCGTCTACTTTGAAAATATAATAAAACATAAAATAAAGATATAAAAAAATGTTAAAATAAGCATTATGGTGGAATTTAAATTGAATTAAAGACGAGCAATTTACGTTGGAACACAAATTTGCCTTACATGATTTAAAATGTCACCCGAAAGAGGTTTTTTTTAATGTTTTGTTTTTGTATTTTTATGTACGTAATCATATTTACATAGCAAATATGATAATTTAAAAATAAAATACGGTAAATCTGCAAATAATTTTGTAAGTTAAAAAAACCTCTAAAATTATGTTTTTTTTTTCATGACCCATACATTTTCATGATTCATACTTCATCATTTAAAACAAAAATAAATTAAATACTTCTGCTAGATATTTACTAAACCTTTAATTTAAAAAAAAAAATGTCATTCAGTTTGGATGGGTATTTTGGTCTCAAATCCAAAATTAATGTATGAAACAGGCAGCGCTGCCGTTCCTCTTAAGTTTGTGATGTTTTACCCTTACCCAGTAATTTTTCTCTTATTTTGATCGTCAAATGTGCAAATTTCATCAAGCTCGGAATTAAACTTTTAATTTGTATAAAAAACAAACCCAATCACAGACACTCTTATTTTTATATTACATAGATTATTCCCAATGACTTAGAAAAAAACACATTCCAGGAAGGCAACGATATAAAATGAGATGAAAATATATTATTATGGAGGTATACAAAGTTGCTACTCAGTAATTTTTCTCTTATTTTGATCGTCAAATGTGCAAATTTCATCAAGCTCGGAATTAAACTATTAATTTGTATAAAAAACAAACCCAATCACAGACACTCTTATTTTTATATTACATAGATTATTCCCAATGAGTTAGAAAAAAACACATTCCAGGAAGGCAACGATATAAAATGAGATGAAAATATATTATTATGGAGGTATTCAAAGTTGCTACTCAGTAATTTTTCTCTTATTTTGATCGTCAAATGTGCAAATTTCATCAAGCTCGGAATTAAACTATTAATTTGTAAAAAAACAAACCCAACCACAGACACTCTTATTTTTATATTACATAGATTATTCCCAATGAGTTAGAAAAAAACACATTCCAGGAAGGCAACGATATAAAATGAGATGAAAATATATTATTATGGAGGTATACAAAGTTGCTACTCAGTAATTTTTCTCTTATTTTGATCGTCAAATGTGCAAATTTCATCAAGCTCGGAATTAAACTATTAATTTGTATAAAAAACAAACCCAACCACAGACACTCTTTTATTTTTATATTACATAGATTATTCCCAATGAGTTAGAAAAAACACATTCCGGGAAGGTAACGATATAAAATAAGATGAAAATACATTATTATGGAGGTATACAAAGTTGAAACAGGAAGCACAGAAACATCATACGAAAGAAAAGTGTACATAGATACAGGAGACTCATAGGCATAGAGAGTTTATTACAACTATTTCGGTTTCGTTGACATTATCAAACTATGGTCCTAAATAAATGATTCCATTTCCTCGGTATAATTGGCAAAGAATCATTGATCGTTTGCCCCAAAACAATTGGTATTGCTGTATCGAATATTGGGTGACATTCAATAAACAATTAAAATTGCTGTGGATCGTTACAATTGTTTTGGTTTCCGCTGTTTTATTATTTAGACATGATTTAATTCAACATCATCCGGTCAACATTGTAACAATGTAATTATTTTTGTTATTGCCAATTATTATAATGGTAATCAAATGAAACACGCTAACTTTGTTTTAACCACATTTATTTTACACGCCTGCCAGTTTCGTATATAAGTGAATACGTTTAAACCTGACGATGGAACGGTTGTTCCGAAACCAGTAGGCGTGTAAAATAAATATAGTTAAAACAAAGTGTGAGTGTTTCATTTTATTATAATGGTAATTACTGTCATGGGAGTAACTCTACTACTTATACTACGTCATAAATATGTATTAGTTTTAAGTCATTAGTTATAAGTCTTAGTTGTATATCGCTAGCTATTATAAGTCATATATGTAAGTCACTATTTATAACTCTCTGGTCTCAGTAATTATTTGCTATCTATAAATCTTAGTTGTAAATCATTCATTATAAATCTTAGTAATAAGCCACTAGTAATAAATCTTAGCTGTAAGTTATTAATTATAAGTCTAAGTTATCAGTTGAAAAGTCCCCTTGAAGTGATTTTCCCACTAAAACGACCCCGTAATCTAACCATCATTATTATTATTATTAGTGTTTCTAGAAATAGGAAAAAAAATCTTATTTATAATAATAAATACACATCACTTATTATAATACCGCTGTTTTCATGAAATATTAAAGGCGCAGAGCGTACATTGTAAATTTTAGTTTAAGTTAGAGAAACGTAAGTATGTAATTAGACAACTATCTGTAGTTGTTAGTTTAAATATATAAATTTGCGTATTTGTAATAATAATAATAATAATAATTCTTTATTTGAAACGCACATTATTTAACAACAAAATGTAAGAATGCTTTGACTGCCCAACTAGGAACAAATCCCATTTTAGGATAGTCAAATTGGCAACTTTAGTTCATACTAAATGCCATTATACAAAAATAGTAGGTAAAAAAGCTAGTATTTGCATAGTATGGTAATATAATATATCTAGAACAAAATTATAATAATTAAGTATAAAGAGATGTGAAGAATACTATAGAAAAAAAACTGTTGTGTATACCAGATAATTTGAGTATAGTATAATAATTAATATTGAATAATAGTTAATTTCAAAGAGATAAGGAAAAAAAGTATAATAGTAATCGTTTACGTATACCAGATAATTTGAGTATAGTATAATAGTTAAGTACTTATGAAGAGATGAGTAAAACAAATATTATAGAGTAAACAATTATGCATATGTGTTTGATAGGCACTGATTGGTGCTATGAGGAAAAAAATGCGTCTAAAATTGATTACTAAAAAAAAGATAAATTATTGAGTAATATTGATAAGATTGAGTTATGTATCAGTCAGCTTTATGAGCCGACGACGAAACGCAAGGATGTTAATAACAAATTTAATATATTTTATTCAGTAAGTACAAAAGGTAACTTTAGTAAATTGTTTATAACCAAATGTTTGTACTTTTTCCTTTTCTTGGTTAGGGTTTTTAATCCAATTAAGATCTTTTCCCAAAGAGCAGAAATCAATTCGGCCAAGTAAATCAAACCATGATAAGGTAATAAATATGAACGGTTTATGCTATTATAATAAATAAATTTATCACATACATTCGCGTTTTTCATGAAGGCTCTCTTTATTTTTTACTGATTTGCTGATAAATTTGTGCGAGTATAAAGGCATAAGTCTCATTTTAAGAAACGAGAAATACAAAATGCCACCATTAATGCCAGAGGGAAACGTAACACCTGGCTATTTGATTGACACATTTGTTGCTTATCCCTCTCGCTAGAAAGAGAATGGGCTGATGATATCTAGTGCTGCGGCCTATAGGCTATAGCTACAGACCCATTCCGCCAAATGCCCACATTACTTTGCATTATCCAGACCGCGATCGATACGACTAAACAGCTCTTACATTATTTGCACGGGATGTCAAAACTTCCCGCGTTGTCAATAAAAACACTGAATTTTTCATTCGCTTGTTTTACACCAAGCGGTACCCACCTCGCCCGGGAAAAAAAATGCCACCCACACCTTTATTCTTATCGAAACAATTCTGATGGGAAAATTATAATGTGTCACTGCTTTCCACGGTATCTGTGACAGATGATCTGTCAATACTGACAGGACTTGACGAAAATGGCAATTTGACGAAATATCTCTCACATTAGCTTACACAAATGGTCATTTGTATCCGAAGTACTAATGTTTCGTTTTATCTGATTACCTAATAAATTTTGTTGAAAGTCTCTATCGATGGGGTCATTAAATATTACGCAGGTATAGCCCCGAAATACGAGCACGTTTTTCATGTTTGTCAGTTTATCGAATTAGAATTGAAACACCTCTGACAATGAAGAATACAACTTTTTTCTTAATTCACCCCAATTATATTAGCCGTACAACCTGCGTACCGTTTTATCAAGAGAGAGCTTTATTTTTTGTCGACGTGGACACGAAATACACAATGGAAAATTGTAGTCATTAATATTACAAATAATGTAATCAATACTCGACGGATATCAAACGCCGTGTCAAGAAGGCTTTGAAGTTTGTAACTCCTGAACGTTTAGCTTTAAGAACGTGGTTCGTGCTGTCATTAAGTATTTATTATTTTTAACGTGTCCCAAATCATTTTTGATTCAAGTGTTGAATTTTGATTTGTGTTGTTTGCCTTCTAGGAGTAGTGTTAGGAGTGATATTAATACTGTTTGAATTCTGATGTTTGCTTGACGTTTAGGACGCGACAGCTATACAAGGGCAAAGGGAGCAAGGCCGATTAAAGTAGGGTTTTATTCTTTATCGTTGGAAATCATTTCTTTTCCGTCACCTTATTATTTTCTTTGAGCATTTTCAAAATCGTATTGGAGCACGATCAATTTAAATTGCGTTGAATTTCAAGCGCGTATGAAAAATACTTTGAAGTGTGAAATTTCTTGCTCATTCGACATAATAAAATGCGAAATATTTTGTTCGACGTGAGACAAAGAAACGCCTTCTCATACTTATTCTTGTTTTACAATTTAACATAACGAGATTTTCCGTAAAACCTTTCCAATACAATATTATAAACCTTCAGATTGATTCCGTAAATGTAATACAAAATTACAATTTTTATGTTTAAATGTTCTTCACCAAATTAAATCGGTGAAATATTTCATATTATTTTCCTGTTTGAATTTTCATTAAATTTTCAGTTGTATGCTTGGACTGGATGCTGGAAAGTTAATAAATTATATTTTTGTTTCTATATTCCCATGCAAAGCCTATTCCAAACTGGAAGGCAGTTCTCCGATATGGCCCAATCTGTTTAAATTGCATTAGGGGAACAAAGAAGATCCTAAGTGGGCCTTTATCGCAGGTTTATCCTCCTTCCATTGGTCAACTGAATGAAGATACTGAATACATTATCCTTTTGTGCGAGGTTCCAGCTCATTTCTACGTTATGACACGGCCTGGGCAAGTCAATAGTCAACTTCTCATCGCCCATGAAACTGTTTTTATGTAAAGGGAAAATTAGGGACGAAATTTATCTTCTTTTTAAACAGTGCCCTTTCCAACGTATAAACATCCCTTGAAGATTCACACTTGGGGGTGGCCACAGACCGAGAAAAACAGGAACTCTGTTAAACTTTTAATTATCAGGTTAACCTCAAGAATTTGTTGTTTTTTTGTATTATTCTAACTTAAAAATTTTATACAGTGCATAATGTATTATATCCTATTGTTATGAAGTATTCACTGTATGTTATTGATGAATATATTTTTATTCAGGTTTCAATTTTAAATTGTATTTCGAAAAATAATTCGCAATTTACAAAGATAATCATAAAAAAATCAACGTGTTTGTCATGTTTTCAAAACCCAATTAAAAATGTGAGCAAATTGATTTTAAATTTTTTGAAACCTTAAAACCTGTGTTATTACGCCTCGGGATCAATTTTAAGATGTCAAATAAATCTGTGAAAATGTGAAATGTACCATGGAAAGTCGTCAGTAATTTGTTTTTTTTTTTTTTAAATTGTGCTTTGTGTTCATGTGACGGCACATTCAAACAAAGAGGAAAAAAATTGGGTGATTTTTGACTAATCATCCTTAAAATCTAACTTAAATCAGTATTTATTGAAAGCTTCTTATTTCACTTCTCTTTTTGATGTAATAAAAAAATAAGTACTACGGATTTCTCCATTAAAGCTTTATATATGCCTCCGCTATGAGAAAATGTCTCTCACAGCTTTTGGAATAATCTACTTCTTAAGTATAATTTATCTCCCCCATTTTCCAGAATTGGAACGTTGGAGAAGTATCATTAATTCAGTAGCGTAATTTCTAAACGACCAGTGGGCAGTTCCGCCAGTTAAGCCGATGGTAAAGCTATCCCCAACCAATCAATCCCATGTGAAAATTCACTCATAACATCTCTATTAAGCTTGCCTAGTTTGACCTTAATATGATTGAGTTCTAACTGCCATTAGAATAAATTTTATGGCGGTAATATTTTTGACTTACAAACTGTTCAAATTAAAAATGTAAAACCTGGATTTTATTCTTCTAATAATATGGAATGTGGAACTTTACAACGTGTAAGATACATATTATTATTATTATTAGAAGATTATAGAATATATTAGAAGATAAAATGGAATGTGGAACTTTACAATATGGAAAATATCTGGAGTACTACCGTGGTAAGATATCACAATTAAAATTTGTTCTTTCACCCTTAGTAAGCAGTTACTTTCCGAACCTTGCACTTCTCATTTTCGTTTTTCCCCAATAAATTTGGTTTGTTGTCGTAACCATAAAGCAGATTTTTTTGTATGGCACACTTAAAATTAACGATCGATAAGTTTTAGAGACATGAAGCTCTTAAATATCTATATTATTGTAAAAAAATAGGTGTCGGGCCATTTTATTTGTTTAATGTTTTCAATTGTCTATAAGAAAAGAGAAAATTTTATCAAAGCTCAGGCGAAAACGTGAGGTAACTCTTGGTAAATCCACAAAAAAGCGACTTAATTTCTTAAAATAACATCATAAATGAGCTTTTGTTCGACATTTAAAGCATTTTGAAATCTATTTATCAAACTTTCTGTCTGTAACGATTATGTCGAAAATTGGTAGGATTCAAAAAACATCAAATAGTCAATAATATTTTGGAATGAGCTTGTGGTAGTTAGAGCGCCGCCACGGCAGGCTCGCATCAAGGCAGTATTGTGAATTCGTCCCACGTAGGCTGATGATGATATGATGCCTCCCAGGGGGTGAGGGTGGTATTCGGGCCTCGGGCCTCGGGCGACCCTCTCACGCCGTAACAATTGGGTAACGTCTCAAAACCTACCCTTAAATGAGATAATGAAAATTTATCACCCTTATATGGAATCCACGAACGGATGCTAATTCGGGAAAGAAAATAAGCCGAAATTATTAGAATATTGTGGACAGTGAATTAGTGTAAATAAATTTTTGGATTATCCTAATTTATATTTTTACTTATCATTTTCTCGTTTGAAATGCATTTATTTATCAACATTCTTATCCAATTTGTAAGACCTATCATACTCAATCAAAATAAGAACACTCATCGGGAATCGAAGTCGCACCTTCCGAATTCTTAAAAATGTGGATGACATCAATGTCAATCGAAGCAATAGTCGGCGACGTCCCTGGTAGATAAGACACCGTTTTTTAATTTTTTTTTCTTGTTTATGGACACAATATTATCCAAATGCCATAAATGCTGGGTTAAAAATATACATGTTAATGACGTTAATTTGAATGGAATAAGAAGTCTGGATGATCAAGTGAATCAAATTTCTGAGTCAGGTCGTGTCAGATAGTCGAAATATTTAAAGAGAACAAATGTATGTGGATAAAGCAAGATGTATGTCCCAAAATAGGGTTGTGAAACACCCCCTTCGCGTACCCCTGCGTAGAAATGGAGAAATATTAAATGAAATATCCATTTTAAAATACTATCAGAAACAGCAGTTCTATACATTTAGAGGAACGGCTGCGCTGCCTGTTTCATACATAACTGAATTTTGGATTTGAGGCCAATATACCCACCCAAACTGAATGATATGTTTTTTTAAATTCCTTTAGTAAATATCTAGTACGTATGAGAAGTGTTTTTATTTATTTTATATATTATTTTTATATCTATTTATTACATATATTTATTTTTGTTTTAAATTATGGAGTTACAGACTATGAAAAAAATCATAATTTTAGAGGCAACAAAAGAGAAAATTATTTGTGGGTTTATTGTATTTTTTTTAATTGTCATATTTGCTATGTAAATATGTCAATTAATAAATATATTAATAAAAAAAAACATTTAAAATTAAAACCCTTTTTGGGTTGATATTTTAAATTGTGTACGGCAAATTTGTGTTCCAACGTAAATTGGTCGTTTTCAATTTAATTTAAATTCCACCATAATACTTATTTTAATATTTCTTTTAATTTTTTTATTTTATATTTTTGATAAATGCTAATCCTATGTAAATTAAAAAATATACATTTATATGTGATAACTATTTTTCATTTTGCGTATTGCGTAATAATATTATCGTTATTTTGAATTAATAAATAACGCCTCTACGACCTTCCTCTCCCCCTTAAACAGCATAAATACAATGCTCTGTCGCATGCTTGGTATGTCTTATGCTAGTTTATCAGTCAACACATTTTTTTACATTTATCAATTAAATTATTATGTTAAATAATAAAATAAATGAGTTGAGTCCGGAGGGTCAAGCGAATAAGATTCCCAAAAACTTAATACGTTTTTTTACTGCCCAAGTATTAAAGTTAACCCCTTCCTAATGACATTGTTTATGCACAATTCCACGGCGGCCGTAAAACTGCGGCTGTAAACAGTTTTATCTGCATACTTCCGTTTGATGAACACATGCTCGTAACAACACAACCGTTTTTACGTATTCTGTCTTAAAAATGTTGAATTAATAATATCTCTCCTTAGTTTCATGGCCAGATCAAAATACGTACCCTCTCATAACGTCATAAATACGGTACTGTTATTTTGAACTTGAGATTAAGCATCTATCATTCCAGAGTGGATGGTTCTTTAGTATGGTGAGGCCTTGGAGAAAGACCTACATTATCTTAGGTTTTTTTTTATTGTTATCTTAACACAATAATTAAAAGCTGGCTTTAAATGGATATGAAGTACTTAAACGGTCAGTTTTTTTGACCTTCGTGTGTCCTATATCCATTTATACGTGAGGATGTTGTGTTTAATTTGTAGAATGTTTATTGTCGCAATAACTCGTTTAAACCCACTACTTATTCTTATTATGTACTTGCTCGAGATTTTTTTTGCAAAAAAGTTTTGAAGTTTTCCACTGAGCTACAACTACCTCATCCTTCCCATCATTTTTATTGGTAAAAAAAGGTGGTAGCCATACATTTATGGGATTTAATTGAAGATCATATTGGCAGGTCTTAGAAATCGAAATATGATGCCGACAGAAATGGCGAGATGGATTGGGGTAGCTCTAGCTCAGTGGATTAGACCGCAAAGTCCCGAACAGACCATGAGGTCCTGGGTTCGAATCCCAACTGCTACCGTTACCTTTTTTTGTTTCTGTGCCTTTTCGGTTTCATGTTTCATTTTGAGAGTTTCATGTTTCAATATCTCTTACTAAACACAGTTAATATTTTATGCTGGTATCATTATGAGACACTGTCTGGATTACAATTATATTCTGGTAGAATTTTGTAATCATCATGTAGATAACAGTCAATAATATGGGATGTAATTGAGGATAATATTGACAAGTCTTGAAGTTGAGGTCTGATATCGATGAAGTGAACTGGTCTCATTAACTCAGTCTGTAGAGCGGTTGTCCCGGTAAAATAGAGATCCTGGGTTCGATTATGCGACTGATTATGATTATTTTGTTTTTTTTTTCGGTTTTGTGTTTCATTTAGGACTTGTTAATATTATCTTCTTCGATGATTTAATAAATATAAACTATTATTTTTTATCTAACTTTAAAATTACTGATTTCTAAATGTGGGGATTTGCTAATATCCTAAGGGAAGTTCACGAAAAGATACATCAGCATATAATTCATAATTGCTGAGGTATGATGAAACTAGTTCACTCATTTCGGGTTTTGAAAGTTGTGTTGGCTGCACTGCACTGGCGAGAGGGGGCAAATAAAGTGCATCTAAAACCGGTTAGTTATGGCGGCAGCTGTAATGCATGCTTTCCCTCGATCATTGCAGATGCAGCGTGCTATAATGCAATTGACTGATGCACGTGCAATCCAAGCTTTGGTAACACAAATCAATTCGCAGTGACGAATTGCCAAATTTATTGCCGCCGCAGCCTACCGGCTTTACCAATTATAATTAGTGGTGAGACGATTAGAATTCCGAAGCATCATAACCGAAGGTGATAATCTTTTTTAACGTAAACGTAGATTGACGTTATTATCTGTAATATTATTCAATTTAATTTCTATGCACTGTACAATGTTCGAAAATGACTTGAGGGCCAGCTCTCAAAAATGATCGTAAACATAACTTTGTAAGTCGCTAACTCAAGCAATACTACAAATTATTTATCTGCGACTTATATGCAGGTAGTTAGGAAAATATGTAAGGTTTCAAAATACAAAAATCTTCAAAATGTTATATTTTGTCTTCTATAAAATACATAATATTTGAATTAGAATTTAAAGAATTATAGTTTGAGGATGTTCTTTTATTTTAAAGCCTTACATATTTTCCTAGCTACCCATATAGAATTTACGGATAAATCGTTCAAAGTATTTCTTACGTTAGCAGGCTACAAAGTGTTTATTTTTGGATGCTGACCGTTAAAACTGTCGTTAAATATAGCAAAGGCTTTATCATGATTGATTTGTGGGGTATTATGGCTTGTTGCGCTTCCCCCTTCTTTATCCAACGTTTCAAACAGCCTCACAGTGTTCGTCATCCGGGCAGAGTGTAGATTATGGTGAAGAGTGTGTTTGTGTGTAGAAGTGATACCGCACTAACAATATCCCAAAAGTCAATCACAATAATACTATTGGCCGTTCATACCGAAGGCTATTTACACAGGTTTTGAACGAGGATTTAAAAAACAAATTAAAGTAGGTTTTTACACATAGACGAAATGTCTCGTTATAAACATTCTATACAATAATAAAAATTTGCGTATTTCGTTAAAATACTGTTTTATTATTTAACACTTTAGTTATTTTCTAACTCTTTGGTACGTGTTTCAAGTAATACATCATTTAAAAACCGCTGGAACTGGCAGAGGAAGGACGAAAGTAGACTGATTGCTGTAGAAATGAGATCTCGGAGACGAATGTCTGCTAAAACCATGTATGATCGTATGAAAATTGTTGAGATTCGTAAAGAATTCAAGGCTGATGTAAGCGTAGTGAGCAAGATCAAGAAAGGGACGCATAGATGGTTTGGGCACGTAGAGCGAATGAACGAAGAGAGGAGTGTAAGGAGAATATTTGACGCGAATGTGAATGGAAGAAGAAGCCGGGGACGTCCGAGGAAGAAATGGCACGATCAAGTGAATCAAACACTTAAGTCGGGCCATGTCAGAAGTCGGAATAACAGAAGAGAATGTATGAGACGTTGTATGAATGTGAATGAAGCAAGAAGTGTACGCCAAGATCGAATTGTTTGGCGGTCCGTCCTCTCTGCCTACCCCTGCGAGAAAACGGCGTAATTGTTAGTTAGTTAATATCTAGATGTTTTAGAAGCAATGCTTCTCTCATCAGGACAAATAATACATAACTTTCAAACATAAACAAAAATTAGCAATAAGCAATTAATTAAAAACGTTAAAAAATTTTTTTTTTTATTATTATTAATTTAAATAAAACCAAGAATATTTTCTTCAAGGCGTAAAAAATAAAATAATTATTGTTGTTATTAAAATTTATAATAATAATATTGTAAATATGAATATATGAAAATAATTTTAGGAGAAAGCTACTTCAATTTATTTTTTGATTATTCCTAATATTTAATTGACTATTAACACTATTTCTAATTTCTAAAATTTCGAATGTATTCTAATTGTAAACCAGTTGTATTTGTTTGTAAATTTTTTAAACATTTATATTTATCTCAAAAGAATGATTTGTTTCCAAAATATGGTTGGTAAATTCAGAATAATTATTATCATTTAAACAATGTTTTAATAGAATGTTTTATTTTGTCTACGTCAAGAATCACATAAAACGGAACTCTGTCGGATCAGGTCAATCATCAGAAAAAACAGGAAACGATAACAAGCCTGTTTTCTAAGGCTTCCGTGTTCGCTTCCGGTGATTCACGCGTGACGGAAATATCAAAACAACCGACTGTTCCCGAACTTATATTTCGATTATTTAAAAAAAAAAGTTTTTCTTTTTTTACCATCTCTTTAAAAGTTTATTCAATATTCTTAATCTTCAAAGGACAAACAGGATACAGATCCCATAATAATGTTTTGTATGTGAAATAAAGATCTAATCTTCTACTTAACGTAAGAATAACATGATGCCCTAACACGTAAGGGGAAGAATCAAATTAAGAGGGGCAGGTTGTAAGCTAGGCGTGCCGCCAATTTAAATAAAATAGTTACTAAGTAAAAAGCTTCGACTTCTTTACAAAGACCAAACAATTTCTTAGAGTTTAGTTTGACTCTTTTTTGTAATTGTTTTAATTTACTTACTGCTGTAAAATAACGCGAATAAAATGTGGACGGCAGTGTACCAAAGCTGGTGCCAAAATGGATGTCACGTGACGGGATGGAAATCGTTTGTACTTAGGGTTATTCTATTCTGACGTCATTGCTTCACCCTATTTTTTTAGAATATTTGTAGGTTTTAATTTATAAAGCTTAAATACCCTTTAGTTAGTACTTGACCAGTTCAGGTTAGGTGGCAAGCCTTAAATCAGTTAATCCCTTTCGCCGTATTTACCCCCAACGTATCAAGATACCATGAGTACCAGTTTTTATGTCAAAATGTTGTGAAGTCTAATGTTATGTACCACCCACACGTCAAAAGAGATTGATAAATAACAAGAAAACTCGACGGGCGGATTATGTAAAATCATACACTTTTATTAGTTCACTTCTGCCCAAAGCCAGCCTTCAAGCATCTGCTAACCCTCGTCCGATGTACGATGACCCCCCTGTCAGTCTGTTCGTCATATCGCATTTCACCGTACATTTATTACCTTCACAATTTAACCCAAAGCACGAGTTCACACAGTTTCATTACTTCTATTTATGATGGCAACTAGTTTGACCCGAGCCTTTCGGCGTGTGTATATCTCAATATTATCTCATTCTGAAAAATCGCATATATCGGTCGAAAATTAGAAAAAAATTGCATTAAAAATTGTATTCCATTGTTCTTGGACATTTAGGTAAATTTTGCAGTGGGCCGTAATTTTAATTTGAAATAAATTTGGTTTTGAACAACATCGGTTTGGTTTTGTTGCGGCTTTGCGGTGCTCATTTTAATCGCAATCCGATAACCAAAATGTTTGAACGAATTAATTTCAACAGATCAAACGGTTGCCAACCAACCAAATTATTGGCGAGTAAAATTAATTAAAAATTTCCAAACGTAATTTCTAACAGCAACAGATTATTTTATTATGAATATCACACAAATATAGGTCTGTAACCCCTAAATTTGTCTGAAAACTAAAAAAAGTCAGATTCCTATATATTAACCCCTTCAGTAATCATTAAACATTGGAAAAAAAGAGATAAAAAAAAAAACCAATTTTTAAATTTTTTTATTTATTAACATAGGCAAAGCCAGTGGGTGGGTTTATGAATGAATATTTCTTTCATAAAGCCATTTTGGCCCTAATAAGACGGAAAGCCGATTTTTATTCATCATATTTTATTAACACATTGTTGTCGGGTATTGTTTTATGCTGATTGCAGGCTGGCGCGCGCGATTTTTGGGTTCGCGCGCGAGTTTTTTTAACATTTTTTAAAAGTCTATAACTTTTGAAATATCCGCGATAATTTAGTGAATTTTTAAATGTAATTTACCTTATTGTGTAGCAATGATAAAATGATGGTAAACACACACAAAAAAATTCGGCCTTTTCTTCTCATAATTTATTAATAAATTAAAAGTAAAGCATAATAAATACAAATTTGTGAGTGAAATGTGTAGTTTGAAGTAAGATATACGATTTAGCAACAAAATCTGTTATTACGCAGCACGTATTACGTTTCCCGACGCCCACCACCAGAGAGTAAAAAAACGTATTTTTACGTTTCCCGCATTTGAGCACCAAACAAAAAAAACGTAGTTTTACGTCTCCCGACAACAATGTGTTAATAATGATAGTAAAAAACATTAGGTGTATCATCATGATTGTTCTCGCTTCCACATACCATAAATCGTATTTCTTTTTACCCAAGTACATTCGGGAGTGGTGTTTTCTGCAGGTAAAGCTTGCCCGAGTTATCTCGGGTGTGCGAATTTTCGCACATAATTATCGCCCAAGTATACTCGGACGTGATTCTTAAGCGGTTAAAGAATGGTTTGCATTTTTTTGTCAGATGTTAATACTGTTATTATTCTACCGGTAATTCAATTCAAGGTGTTTCTAAGTAATGTAAATGTCAACGAGTGCCCAATATTTGTGCACGATCGACATTTTTTTGCCGTATGATAACAGAGCCGATTTTTCATCTCAACTCGGTCTTTTTCCGCTCTCATACACCCACGGTAAACTTCCCCTTTTCCTTCAAAAGACTGAGGGAATCCTTATGGCCTCCCGTGTATACCGTATTTTTAAACGTAATTTCCTGTTTAATTTAATTTTTACTAGCTGAATGGCACCCGACCTTACTCGTTTTTTTTTTATTTTAAATAAAGTTATGAGGTTGTGAATTTTTGCTTGTCGTTTGGGTGCCATAATTGATTTGACAACGAAAATAATTCCTTATGACGACTATTGTTTCTATCTAAGAAACAAAGTAACATCCACTTGAAATATTTATTTTTTCTAAATATATCTAAATAATGAACTTCTTAAGTAGGTACCTACTACTTGTGTTTTCCATTTTGAAAATATTCTACCCAAACAAACCTTCTTCTTTTGAATATGTAATCTGTGGCTAACCAGAGTGGTATATATAAGGGCTAAGCTCAATACAACATGGCGGGTTCAAATGTTATAGCAAGAGTTTCACATACTGGATTTCATTCGAACTATTCTCTAAACTTTTCCGGCACTAATAAGAATAAACTTTCCTATTTTCAGCAAAATAAGACAAGTAATTTTCGAGAAAATCGAGGACACACAGAGAAACATTTTTTTATATACGGAGAAGAGATTAGTTCACCAATGAGAATTAGCATATAACATTATTTAAAATATTTTTCGCATTTGTTGTAAGCAAAGTGGACATCGACCTATTATACAAATGCTTTAAGTACAATTTGAAAATAAATTTTCGAAATTAGTACGATTATCTGCTTTAAACGCACTCTAGATTATTTAGTTGTCTAAATTTCGTACGAAACATTTATTTACGAAATCAATAAACTTGAGAATTGCTTTACAAAAACCGTAATTATATTCTTTAAAACTGCACTTAGTACATGTGCACACCGGGGCTTCGGCCATCGATATACCAATACAAATGATCCATTAATAACTACTTTATTGTGGAGCATTGTCCTATTGTTGAATTTCATTTGTGTTTCAACGTATTGTACGAGTAATAGAAGTATCGTTAGGAAATAGTTTTTAGTAAGTCAGTAAGTGACATTTAATGTAAAACATTCCCTTGGATACAAATGACGATGGTAACTTTTTCTGGGCCAGCCCCCAGGGAACGGTGGAGCTTATCAGACCCAATTCGTTTGAGCAGGGATGACACATTTATTGTTTTCCATAGTTCGAGTCCTGGTTATATTTAGATTTGTCAATAACCGTGGAGTTTGGAGGAAATTGATGGAAATGGAGCGGCCCGCCGCACAGGGCGATGTGAATACCAATGGACTGTTTTAGCTCAGAAATTATTTTGAATTATTATTTATGAATTTTCATATTAAACGTAGTTTAGAGGAAACTCCTATTTAAGCTAAAACATCTCAACGCAATTCTTTACAATTTGCTCTGTTTTCTGTCATCATAAGCGTAAATATGTACATGTTAATTTGCCAACGTCATAATATATATACCGTTTGAAACTTTTTTTAAATGTACCATTTATTTATAAAATATTGTCAAAAAGTACCTGCTAACAAACTACAAAAGTAGTTTAGCAGGTTATTTTAATAAAGAAAAGAAAAAACGTCTGGAAATCCTTTTTGTTTCGCCTGTTTTTTTTTTAATTTCAAATGTAAACGTTTTAAAAAAAATGAATTAATTTAATTGGCATGTCTTTGTATAAAACTTTCTTCGAAATGATTATTTTGAAAAGCAGCTACATTATTTGTGGCTTTGCCAAAATTCAATTTAACTTATCAATTTATTTGTTAAACTTGTCAACCCCCCTTTTTCAAAATACAAGATGAACTACTGGAAAATACAAAAATAAATATAAAATATCTCTAATGTAGTACTTTAGTGTGAGCCTTTCAGTTCAGGGCACAGACGTGCATTCATAACTCTTAACTGCCCAGGGGGTGAACTCCCTGAATGTCCAATTGACCCAAATGGACTCTGAAAATAATTTTTCAGTTTGGATTATTGCTGCAAAAATACAACAATTTTTTAAACTAGTGTTTTTTATCTGTTAGCGAGATAATACTGTTTTGCTTATTTTGACATGATTCGTCAAACATTTCAGACAAGTCGTCAAAATTTGAAATTGAATATTTCACATATTTGTTTAACATAATCAAACAATTGTTTTATGCAAGAACTACGTAGCTATAGAACTTCCACGGGTATTTTTTTTAGATTATGGCTGTTATAATGCGCCATAAAGTTCGGCCCGTCCATTTGGACTCAAAAAACAACTTATAAATTGATTTTTTGAATTTGTATTGCTACAAGTATTTTCTTTATAATTTCTTGTGATTTGTTGCATTATTAAAATAGATATTAATTTAGTTTCGTCTAGTCCTAGTGGACCCAAAACCAATACATAAAATCGGTTTTCAAAGAACGACGATCTTACCCCAAATGGATTTCTGATGAAGAGAGACAAATTATCAAAGAAGATGATGTATTAGTTGGTAAACGGGCGGGTAATTCAGCGGTAGCTCTGACGAGTATATCCAATTGGGCGTAACTTCTTTAAAATTGAATGTAACTTTATTGAAATAAGTGGCTAAATACAAACAATCAAATAAAATTTCAACCATTAATATGATATGTGAATTACTCCCATTTGGATCTACACTATATCCAATGATTTAAGGAAGGTATATATTTTTTACATTAAGTTTTCTAACGTGTTTTCAGATATGTATTAAAAAAAAGTTTTTTTTTAATAATATGTTCTGGGCGGTTAAGGAGGCAGAAATTTGTGGTCCATGTGGACGCTCTAGGTTAATAAGAGTTAAAGAGTATTAATTGTTTTTGTGTTTAATTCTTAGAACTCCATTTAATTTTTTTTTTTTAATTTGATGTCATTTTGATAGACAGTTTGAAAATGGCCTTAAACGCCGAAACAGCTGTCACAATAATAAAAACTAAAAATACTTTCAGAACTTAATTATAATATTAATAATAATAACATTATTAAATTTGATTTACATTAAATTTAAAAAAAAAATTAAAAAAAGTTAAGAGGAGTTAAGAACTAATAGTTTTATGTTTGTTAGCGTCAGGAGTGTCCCGTGTCGCACTTCACCCCCCTTTCCAATAATATTAATAATAACATTGCATTTATATAGCGCAGTTTTGTGTTATTTCACTTAAAGTGCGCTTTATTATAATAAACTATAAAATAATTATTAACAACTCCATTCAGTGGTATTCCTACAGTGCTCCTTTCATATTCTATTTATACATTTCTTAACATATTGCATACATTCTCACGTGTTTTTAATGCTTGTTACACACAGTTAATATAATATGTCGGTGTGGCATGTCTCTTGATATCGCTCGCCATACAATCTCACATGGTCGCCACACACGGGTACTATAAAATATCTGTGACAATTGTATGGCAAGCGCACCCCCCCCTCTACATATATATTATGATATTATATTAACAGTGTGTAACAAGCTTAATATAACTACAACAGGACTCCTTAGGTACATATTCATCTAATAAAATAACAAAATATTATACAGTATATACAATGCGATACAAAAACAACACATTCACAATACGATTGCAAAAATGTAAACATTTTAATATACGATGTTATAGTCTCCATCATTAGGACAAATTTCTGAAGTGTTAGGAGGCTTTGATACAGCTCAACACCGAAGAACTCACCCAAATATTGTTTTTATTCGAGTTATGATTTTACACAAATATTTACGTGATGCATCTACGCGTAAAATAATTGTAACTGAACGCTTTAAAACGCATCGGTCTTCATTCTTCTCGGTGCATCGTGATTAGTAATTACAATTATGGTCGTGTCACTTTCGGAGGAGTGGAGTTCGAGAGAAGTGGCAGCGGCCAGTGCGACGTAAAACCGCTCATTAAAGCCGGTCTGATTGCAGTCTTGCGTCTCCGTCTTGACCGGCGCAGGCCCTCGGGCGAATGCCTCTGCCTCTACCTCTCGCGTGAGCCCAGCACCGGACAGTCCACTGCCGAACAGGTGCCTGATGCCGCTAGAGGTTACCAAACCTGATGCGGCCGTCATTTAGAGCCGACTCGTTTATGCCAGTGATTCACAAAGTGGGAGATGTAGCTTTTTATCAGCGCAGGAGAGTTCCAGGGGGGCAATGAAAAGCAGTATAGATGGCGTTTATTTTTTTTTAATTTATCCGCAAAACATGGTTATTGTTATAATAAGATCGCAGGTCTTAATCTAGATAAGTACTTATGTATTTTTCCGAACCATTTATAAAACCAGTACCTGTACCTACTTACGTATTTATTATCCAAGATAATTTAAAAAAAAATTGAGATATCTTAGGCGGTACACACTTTTTGATAATATTATTAGGATAGGCAGGTCTTAATAGTATTTAATAATTATTATCTTTAATTATTTATTATTCTTGAGGTTAGCTCACATCATATTTTACAAAATAAACAAATAACAGACATTGACATTCAGCAAACATGTTTTTCAATATACGAGTATATGTTTTTTTTAATTACAAATATAACGGCTAGAACCCACAACTTTGTAGTCTGCTACGAACAACACAAGAAATACTACGAATGATTTATCTGTAAATTCTATACCTGTAGTTACGAAAATGTATAAGGTTTCAAAAGAAAAAACTGTAATCTTTTAAATTCTATGTGAAATACGTACTGGAAATTTGTGTAACACATTCAAAATTGCCTTCACTGGTTTTCATGCTGTACCTATTTTCAGATATTTTGGCATGTATTTCATAGAATTTAAAGGGTTACAGTTTGAATATTTTTGTCTTTGAATTTAATCGTAGGAGAATGTCCCCTTCAACAATTCCCTTATGGCAAATCTTTTTTTCCTTTACTTAACGGTAAAATATTCAACAGTGGGATTCTGAGTCAAATAATTTTTTTTGCACCAAAATTTCTCTCTCTACGACGTCATCACAACCTCATACAGTCGAGCGAGCCCCACAAACTTATTTGTGAATACGGTGGATCAAGAAATCGATCTGTTTTTTTTTATGTCTTATAACACATTTACGGGGTTTTTGGCATTGCATGTATACTGCATAAATGGTATAATTATATGAATTGGAAGTAATATTTGTACAGCGCCCTTGAGGTAATTTTTCACAAAAACGGCGCTATACAAATCATCCAATTATTATTATTATTATTATGAATTAGACTAATAATCTGTAATGTTATAAATATTTATCAAATAAATCTATGCTGAACCAAGTGACTCCCGATGCCGTCGATTGGCTGAATAACTTCAGCATCCCCCTATGATCTCCACCAACTCTTTTTTTGAACCAAAGAACTTTTGTGTACATTTTTAAAAATTTAATGTTAATCAAATTTAATAATATTATTATTGAGTTCTGCAAGCATTTTTATTTTTTTATTGTGACAGCTGTTTCGGCGTTCAAGGCTATTTTCAAACTGCTGTCACAACTATAAAAACTAAAAATACTTACAAACAGCTATCACAATAATAAAAACTAAAAACTTTTGCAGGACTTAATAATAACATTATTAAATTTGATTTAAATTAAATTAAAAATATATATTTTTATTAATTGGAGTTCTACGAATTAAACACAAAAACAATTAATTAATAACAGTGCAGATTTTACATAAAATAATGTTTGTAGTAGGTATTGCTGCAGTTTGGAAATGTTTTGTAAAAATGCTATAAATATTGATTTCTTATCTTGAATAAGAGGCGATAAGAAAAAATAGTTTCAGAATCTCTGGCTTAAACCAAACGAAACTTATACAAACGCATACCTTACAGTATTCAGAAAATATAATTAAAGACGAATGCCTTTCGCAGTATGTATTTTTAACGTCTCCGAAGGGCAACCACCATAAATTTCCGTAAATTTTCTATTACGTTACCCAACAGATTTAGTACGCATGCTTAATGGAGTATAAAAATATCATGTGTTTTATTTATTATCGTACCCGCCTTATTTATTGTCAGTTTTATGTGGATGTCATCAAGACGTCGTTAAAGAATTTTACACGAATGAAATAATTACACGAGTCATTAAATATTTCATTTAATTTGCTTGTTTTGTAACATGCCCGCTCGAATTATTAAATCTCTGAGATTATTATTTCCCTACTTTTTCTTTATGTACGATTTTTTGGTTGAATCTAGTCCCTATGTGGTCATTTCAAAACTACGAAAAGTTGAACGAACCTTCCAGAAACAAACCCACCAACTATATTACTTTGTACTAAAACTACGCATGTGAAAACAAAGTTCTTAAAGCTAGGAGATTATGATTTTCATAAGTAAAGTTTTATGCGGGTTTCCTTTAATATAAGAAGAAACTTCAGTATAATTTGGAAACTTTTTTAGTTCCTTAATTTTAACATGGAAAATTGATTTCATGTTGCTAGTTAAGAATGAAGATTTTAGTACATTTTTTTTATTTATTTAATAATTTTTAACGCCCCGATGGGCTTTTACATATTTTAACATTTAAATGATTTTGTCTACAGAAAGAAAAAAAGATTTTAAGTTAACAAAAAAGAACTTGATACATGGTATGTATATAACTAACATTTTTATTATATATATGTATGTATAATAATGTATAAGTGCATGAAACAGAGAAGTTATAAAGGGAAATGTTTTTAATTTGTAGATACTACTTTTTTAAATGAAAATAGTAATAGCCTGATCTACATGATGTGCATAATATAATATAATATGAGTTCTTGACATTGTGAAAAAAAATCAACGTGTTTTTATATTTCGGATGACGTGAAAATGTATTAAATTGTGTAATACGTAATATAGTGCATGAGACAGAGAAAGAAAAAAAGAGGAACAAGTTTTTAGATTCTAGATAAGTAAATGGATAAGTTAAAAAAATAAATTATACATTAGCTCCTAAGTGATGTTCTTATAATCATTGCAACATAAAAAAAATATTCAGGTGTATTTTAAACATGGGTAAACTTATATCAAATATATCTATAGCAGAAGTGAATTTGTTTCCACGTGTATGTAGGCGAGAAATGAGTGCGTGTATTTGGTAGTTAGTCCCAGAATCATTGTTATCAAATAATATATTTTGCCGAATTTTGTTAAATACCTACTGTAAAACATTTTTTTCTATGAAAATAACATTTCCCAATCTGAATTATCACCTTCAAATCGTCTTTAAAATACATTTTTTGTGTAAATATAAATAAATTACTCCTTTGAAGAACAACAAAGTAATTCCCCACCCACAAAATGTGTTAAATATTCATCATAACGATTTAACAAAATATTACTATTTTATCGTAAACCACTCGTTTTTTTGCCTCTCTTGCCACGGAATAGGAAGTTTGATCGAGAACTGAGGACTGGGGTCTGAAGAGGTACGGCTGGAAACCCAGCTCTCGACTACCGGTTTGGTAAGTGGAACACCTATGGGAGGCGGCTATAGACACTCAAGAGTCCGGTTGTGATCTTGCAACATATCTCAAACACAATTCTTGAACTTGCCAGCGGAGAATATTCCGTATAATCGAGACACATTCCTTCGCTTCGCAATTTCATAGAAAAATGTTTTATCACATCTACCTAGATTGGTTCGTGCTCTGCTACGAGTAGATTTTTCTTATTTTGATTTGCTATCACAGGGAATTCTCTGTTTTTGGCTTTATAGCCAATGAAAATTTCCAATGTACGGCGAATCTCGATTCCGCGAATTTTGTCGGGTTCTCGGATTACCTATAATAATGGATTCATTCGAATTTTCTTGAGAAAAAGTGTTCTAGAAAGCTATCATTTATAGAAAACAAATATGAATATGTTAGCTCTGTTCGGGAGAACTTTGCAATATATGGTAAAAAGAGTTTGTTTCGCAGCACACGGAATCAGCATTGGAGTGGGAATATTTCCTCGTCTCGCCTCTCCTGTCGCTAGCTAGTCACGGAGCGCGGAGTGCGTACGCCTGACCTCGGAGCCGCTGGTTTACCGTTAGCTGAATTAACGACTCGGTTGACATCTATCAGGCTTGGTGTGAATTGTGAATTGATCGGAACCTCGAGCTACGCTGCATCTCTAGACAAACTAAGACCGAACCTCACCTTTATCCGCGTTGCGCTTCATGAGAGATCTCCCAAGCGCAGCTTTGTTAAACGGTTTTCAAATACTAATCGGTCACTATATTAAGACGATTATTTTACTTTGGTATATTTTTGGAAATATCTCCTCTTTGCTTACATTGAACTTAATGAAGTTTCTTTCGGAACGATCGATAGCTGAATTATCCCAAAAGGAACCCAGCTAATGGAGTTCGAATGTACACAAGAAATGTATT
>JAHDVE020006514.1:0-129732 GCA_022606495.2 Halesus radiatus | reverse complement strand
ATCGCTCGGCAAATGATATAGCAAGTTGCCATAACAGTAAGCAATATAGACAACTGTTTTCGGATAAACCCCAAAAATGCTTTTATTTCTATCAATCAGCGAGTTTTTGATCACAAAAAATTACTCTCTCCATCATACATAAGTCAACCGTTTTGCCCATCTAGCTGCTGGTATATTTTAGTATAAACATTACGCGTGGATACATTACAACAGGAAACAGGAAACAACGTTTGTATGGTCCATCCGCTCTACAACAACAACAACAAAATTGCCGTATCAAGTACCAAGGGATGTTATGTTTCGAAAACATGAAAATTGACAAAACTTCACGTGTGACGTTTGATACGTGCAATGCTTTCATTCGATTTTCCACCGTAAAAGAAATACAAGTCTTAACGCCCTTGACCAGCCAACAAAAAACGGATATAAAACATAATGTCAGTCGTAGGTAAAGTTATCAAGGTTCTCCATTGTTTACCTGAATAATAAATTACCAATTAATTTTATAATCTTAATGAAGTGAAGTGTATTTTACTTGAATTAAAAAAATATATTCTTCAAACGCAACTTCTTTAAATAATCTCCATTACTTATAAGCTATAAAAATGAAGTGATTGTAAGTTCATTAGTTGTGTTGAACAAAATTCAATATTTGATAATAACGTATTCTTTACATCTTAACAAATATTTGCAATGATTCAAAATAAATTATTTGAATCATCCTTAAAAACGTATTTGTTTTCACTGACTTCCTCGTCACGATGTTTTTCTATCGAATCTGAGTTCATACTTAATCCGTGGTCATTGCAAGTAAAAAAAACAAGTTTTTATACGTTAAAATAAGTAATAGATACCAAATGAGTCAAGATCATACGTGTTTCGGAAGAATCGTTGGCGCGACTTCAGTTTCAAGGACGTTTCGACTAAAGCTAAGTCTCTAGTATTAAAAAATTGAAGTTTTTTGTCCTAAGAAAATAACACGGTTCGTTTAGAGTGCGTAAGTTAAGGATTAGAAATTAGTGTTACATTATTACATAAGATTAAAGTGTACTAGTATGTTTGTATTCTTTTGAAGTTTAAGGGCCAGCATTCAAAAATGGCCCTAAAAATCACTTGCATGTTGCTAACTCAAGCAATACCACAAATGATTTATCTGTAATTTCTTTACGGGTAGTTAGGAAAATGTATGAGGTTCCAAAAAACAAAATCTTCAAACCGTAATCTTTAAATTGTATGAAATAAATCCAAAAAATGTCTTAAAATAGGTGCAATTTGAAAACCAGTGAATGCAATTTTGGACGTTTTACCTAATTGCCCGTATGGAATTTACGGATAAATTATTAGTATTTCTTGAGTTAGCAACTTGCACAGTGTGTATTTTTGGGTGCTGACCGTTAATAGCTCTGGAATATAAATATTCGATCACGGATATAATATTTATAAAGAAAATTTAAATTTATGAGCAATAAATTGAGATTTATAAGTAAGTGCTTCTACAAAAAGTGAGAAAAAAATACATCTGACTTTTATTGATTTTCTTAGACTCAACTATTGCATAAGTAGTTTATTTTTAATATCATTTAAAAATAATTTCTTATAATGTATGTCGTCAAGAAATTAATTACGATAATTTCAATGGGAAATGCATCGAAAACTAGTTTTCAAAGATTATATTAAGATAAATGATTTCAAGGAGGAATACGTTTTTAAAGCCTTCGTCAATGTAATTTTTTTAATCATAAACAGAAGTAGTAATAATAAATACTTGACGTCATCCTTCAAAATGTTTACATATTTACATAACATAATCAATTCACGATTATATACTCGTAAGTGGGAACACGACGCTTTAAACCATTCGACCAACTAATCAATAAAAAAATTGTAAACTGCTCAACTGTGTTCAATTAGATCTTCTACAGTATGTATAGTACATAAATTAAATACACCTGTAATTGATTAATGTAATAAGGAATTTTGGCTACCTGAACGAACGTCGTAATGTACATGATAAAAGCGCGCTGAAACCTATGTTTCGTAGAACGTAATTGCAGAAAGATAAGGGCAGGGCCTTGCATGTGATTAAATTGCAACCCTCGTTATCCATAACCTTCCACCCCTTGTAGAAACAGCGAATAAAGCTAATGAGTGGGCACTTATTATATAAATAGTATGTAAATTACGCACCTGCAGCAATAAGCGCGAATGCCAGGGGCACTAACATCACCGTGAGACGTGCCATGGTGGACTGCTGCCGACTTCGGAACTAATCTGTTTTTATACCGGAGGACGCCATCGGATCGCGCTGCCCGCCCGGCCGCCGAGAGCTCCGGCGTGGGGCGGCCGGGAGCCGGGAGGTGCCGCAGGAAAACACGACGATAAAAGCACTCTAGAGAAGCCATTATGCATTATACTAGATAGTCCGATACTATCTGATTAAATGTATCACTGCGGAGCTTGCAGAACTACGTTCAAATATGTGACAAAAATTTGTTCACCAAGATTAACGTTGCCAAATTTTCTAGATTTATTAATTTGTCATTTTAATACAGTTGATACAAACAAATTGAAGGATAAGAGTAACTTCAAAATAATTTAAACTAAATCCTACAATGACGAATTACCAAGTCTTCAATATCATGATTTTAACCAGTGAATTTTACAATTATTTTCTCAGTAAATCGGTTTTACCTATAATAAATCATTTTAGGAACCATATTTTTTTTATTGGGTGGGTGTAAATAGAATCATATAAATAAGTGGTCTCAACGTGGCCTAACCACAGTTTGCAAATCTCTTTGAACGCCGAAACAGCTGTCACAATAATAAAAAACTAAAATACTAGCAGAACTTGATAATAAAATTATTAAATTTGATTTATATAATTTTTTTTTTAATTAAATGGAGTTCTACGAACTAAACACACGAACAATTAATAATTAACAAAAGCAATTAATAAAGTGAATTTTAGTAACCGAAAACTCTTTTATCGGCTTATGCTTTGTACACTTACAGATTTTCAAACTTACCCGTGCATTTGTGTGTACACTTTACTTCTATTAAGAATATCTAGGGTAGCGATGCCTACGGTTAAATACATATTCGTTTGGGCATAATGCGACAAGTACATTTTTTACCAACTTTGACTAATTCTGTTATTTGTTTTCTTAATACGTTTGTTATTATTATGATGTTTTTTTTAAAGTAGGCACTTATTGATGTTATTTTAACATGAATCATACCGCCAATTTTATGTTACATTGCAATCATGTTTATGGATTCTTAAAAAATAAATGTTGATCACTACAACGATCCCAAGCAACGAACCTCCGACCCTAAAGTCAAACTCCCATAACCCGTACACTATGAAGGTTGTCAAATTTCTATAAATGCATGCTTAATTATATCCATAAGATTTAATTTGCAGCAGTTTTAATGACTTCACAAAACTACATATATCAAACAGCAGTTGTGATCGACTTTTTAATTTATTTTTTTTTGAGGTAAACGTTCAAATGGTCGCCCCAGAAAAGGCTGGCCATTTTTTAAATGTTATCAAATTGCCTTTTGTTGTTTGCGCAATCTTTATGTAGTTCTATCGTTTTATTTTACCGAGCTTTGATCGAAACGTTACGGAAAATGACTTTAACCGCATTTGGTGACCAGGTCTGGATAACCAGATTCATCACAACATTCCTCTTTCCCATTTCCTTCCCCTCTCCACTTCCTTCAGCCTCACAACATACCCCAATTAAGGATGCCATAGCTGGCCCGAGCTTCCGCTGACAATCGGATCTCATATGCGGTATTTTAATTTTAAAAAAGGTACGGAATTACTTTGCCTTATTACTATTTTGTTGCTTTCAATCTATTTTATTTTATTATTTTTATAAACAATAATTATTAATCTAAAACACTCATCCAAATTGAAAAAACCTTCCGAGCAAAGATAAATGTCGCCGGCAGGACTCGAACCCGCACCCTTCTAATGTCCGGTCAGATGCTCTACCGTTGAGCTACGTCGGCTTATCGCAAACCCGCCAAGTTAATCAATATATACTAGTGTTCCATTCGATAATTACTGTTTTTATTATATTTTCACCTGTAAACAACCAACTTTATTAGTATGAGAGAGGCTTGTAACGGCTAAATCCCTCAAATAGATGGCGTCGAGACAAATTATGTCTACATTTTATTGGTGAAAATTGCTTTGACTTGTCAAATATTTATTAATTGATAAACTGAAGTTCTTAAAAACTTAAGACAAGATTTTTGTGCATAGCGCAAAGGGTAACAATTATTTTTATAAACAATTATTATTAGCCTGAAACACTCATCCAAATTGAAAAAAACCTTTCCGAGCAAAGATAAATGTCGCCGACAGGACTCGAACCTGCACCCTTCTGATGTCCGGTCAGATGCTCTACTGTTGAGCTACGTCGGCTTATCGCAAACCCGCCAAGTTAATCAATATATACTAGTGTTCCATTCAATAATTACTGTTTTTATTATATTATATTATATTAATTATTGTTTATAAAAATAATAATTGTTACCCTTTGCGCTATGCACAAAAATCTTGTCTTAAGTTTTTAAGAACTTTAGTTTATCAATTAATATTTTATTTTACTTTACTTTGTGATATATTTTCAAACGATAGACAAAGGTGCTTGTAATGTACAAGCTTCTAAGCTTCTAAACTAAAATTAAATAAAAATAAAGATTCATATCCTGTGTGATGAGAGACCACAATCAACAAGGGCCTCCGGAACTCCGTACTAGCATGAGATAGTGATGCCCGGAGGCTCCTCGTCGAAGCGATGGCTCCCATAGTTCTTCCATGACTGATCTGTTTTATAGCGTAATATAAGTAATTTGCGGCCCTTCATCGCCGGCAAAGTCATCTCTCAAATAGAATCAAGTTCACGATCGGATTGCGTACAATTTTATATCTAACCGTAAATTATTTCAACGCATGCTGCAAATCAAATACGAAGCAAAAATCGTATCTTTCAACTGTAATTACGTTATAACCTAACAATGTATTTAAGTTTTTTTTAATAACAGTTAATTACGAATGTACAACACAGGCTTGTCCTAGTGAGGTTAAAAATTCTAAGTTCAAAAAGGTACAATATAAAGAAACAATAGATAAAAATAAATAAATAAAATGTCTTCATATAAATAATGTTATGCAATGCGATATATAAAAAAGTTTTTAACTAACTAACTAACTAACTAACTAACTAACTAACCATCACGCCGTTTCCCCGCAGGGGTAGGCAGAGAGGACGGACCGCCAAACAACTCGATCTTGGCATACACTTGCTTCATTCACTTTCATACAACGTCTCATACATTCTTTTCTGTTATTCCGACTTCTGACATGGCCCGACTCAAGTATTTGATTCACTTGATCGTGCCACGTCTTCCTTGGACGTCCCCGGCTTCTTCTTCCATTCACATTCGCGTCATATATATTCTCCTTACACTCCTTTCTTCATTCATTCGCTCTACATGCCCAAACCATCTAAGCGTCCCTTTCTGAATCTTGCTCACTACGCTTACATCAGCCTTGCATTCTTTACGAATCTCAACATTTTTCACACGATCATATATGGTTTTACCACACATTCGTCTCAGAGATCTCATTTCTACAGCATTCAGTCTACTTTCATCCTTCCTCTGCCAGTTCCATGCCTCACTGCCATACATCAGAGTTGGTATCAGCAAAAAAAAAAGTTTTTAAAATTTTAATTTGTATAGTACGGTACATAAGCCTTAAATTATGAAGCATTTTATTCAGTTGTCATTGTAGGCAGGTACTTAACAAATTACATTACTTGACCATGGGATTTCGTGCTCACCTGTGCATTAAAAATTGTACACCTATATACTACTTTACTAATAATAATTCTGTTAATATCCTTATTATTATTAGCAGTGCTCATCAATGACGTGCATTGAACTATGGCCAAAGCTAGGCTTTATGTAGTTTTTCAATTTCGGGTATGAATTATTGTGTTTTGAAATTGATAATGGCCTTTTAATATCTTTGTAAAAAATGTAAATTTGTCATATTTATACAATTTATAAAAGTAGAACGATTGTTAAAAAAAAATTATTGAAAATTATTGTTCGCAAAATTTATTGAAAAAATACGTTGAGATCAAAAATTTATTAAGTTTTCTATGGTTTGTTTATCTTCAGGTAACACAGCTTTTCAGCCTTTATGGAATGTACGCCACTGGACTGCTTATTAAATCCTTTCAAGATTAAATCTTAACCAAAGCTATTTATTTATTTATTAATAACGCCCTGATGGACTTTCATATATTTTAACATTTTAACACAAAAAAAAAAGTTTTTAAGGTAAAAAAAAACGAATATGATACATAGTAGCTATATAAGTGTAACATATGATAAGTACATGAAACAGAGACAATAAAAAATGTTTAAGTTACAGATAGTACAAAAAATTTAAAGGAAAACAGAAATAATCTTATGTACATGCTACACAATATAGAAGTAAATTTATGACGAATTTTTCAATTATGTATTTTAAATACAATTGTTGATGCTTTTGCTGAATTATTACATAAATAAGTACCAATAACTTTGTCAGACGTAGGTACTACGTGATTCAATTCATGAGGATGATGACTTGATGACGTTATAATATACCTAAAAGAGAAAATATAAAGGATTATGTCATCACTAGTATGTCTCCGTCATCTTCATCTTTTCAAATACAGTCAGTTGTGATTCGACGCTTCGATCTTTCAAACTAACATATTATTTATAGTTGGACATCTGATAAAGTGTTTTAGCCATAGGTTAAGGACAATCCATGATTAAATGCCATGATATTATTAATATATACGAGCTTCGATCGGGTAGTTATTTACATCACTCGTACATCAGATGAAAGAGGGCAACATTAAGCCCAACTTCAATTAGCCAGTACGCTGCATAGAATCGTGTATGCAGAGCATCGTCAAGCTTAATTGTAATTAGTAAATAAGGTATAAATATACACATGCGTCCTCACGTAACTGATATTATGGCATGTGGAGTTCACTGTAGGAGGTCCGGGAGAGCGGCGATCTCTTGGGATGCATTCCGATTTAAAAAATACGTCAAATTCGCTCTCCCGACACTTTCAATAGAATTTTTGAAATGATTAGATATTACTGTGTCAAAGTTGTTAAAGACATTTTCAACTGGAGATGGCCCAGGGGCTTGATTCTAGTTCTTCTTGGGGATAGGGCATTGACCTTATCTTAATATTCAGCGAATGATATTCTTTAAAAATATCGGTATTCGCGTAGTTTTAACGAAAGAAGTATTCAATATTATCGTAAGTATTGACTTTAAACATTATTAGTGATTCATTTGTCGCACAATAATCTTACTAATAACCAAATTAGCGAAATTACGGTGTTTGTAAAGTACCTATGCTGAAATGTAAGATAAAAGTGAGTTCCGTTCTAAAAATTATAATAAACTACAAGTATAAAGTAAGTAATTATGAACTACACGTGTTTAGCATGTGTGAAGCACCTATAATTTTGAATAATGCTGTGAAAATTAAACCACAAACTCCTTTAAAAATGTATTGTCAGTGACATGTAATCGCAACCGCAGGTAAGCAAAATGTCTTTAACACTAAGGATAGGGACAATACCTTATACTTAAAAAGAACCGGAATTGGGCCCCTGGGCTATAACAGCCCGTATAGCCTGATTGATAATCCGCTATTATTGTTAAATAGTTTACTTTATAACAAAGCAGACTTCTTGACCCCCTCCGTCTCCGCCCAAATTATATCTTATACCTTACACCTTAGTGAGAGGGCTTAAATCAAAGACAACAACTGCCGCTAGCGCATAAAACACTGTTTACAATTTTTTTTAAATAAAAAAATAAAATAAAAGCCCTACAGTAACAATAGGCAGCCGCTCACTGGGTGGAAAAGTTTATCTCCTCATTTATTCACCTATAACCATAGTTGACACAGGAAGAGGGAGAAATGTTCCCTGGAACTGTACAAAAAAAAATTACAATATGATATACAGCAGACATCTTGTCGTCAAAAACACGGATAGAAGAAAATCTAGAAAATATTCTATAATATCAGGAGTTTCGACGCAAAATTCAATTGAACCAGGTTGTACAAGGCGGTGTACAATGTGGTTGACCAAATTATTTTCCTTTTCACACGCCATCGAGGGACATGACATTTACACGGGTAATACATTACACGAGTGAGTACTGTCTAGATATTTACCTCAGAAGTGGTGTCTTCTGTCTTGTTATTACAGCGATTTATTTTGTATGATTTAAATTCATGCATTGTACAGTAAACCTATGATTAAAATATTCTTTATCTGTAAACTGTCACATGTTAAACATTTTAGAAATGTATCAAAATTGAAAAAAAATATATGCATATACAGTAAGTCTGACATTTAAAAGCAGACAAAAATTGAGGGCGCTGCCATATTTAAATGTTTTTTTAATGGCAATACAAAGATGGCTCATAGAAAATCAAAATAAGTGTTTTTTTAAACAAAATAGTCCAAGTGCATGTGTTAAAAAAATAGTGGTACTTTCCGAAAGGAGATGATTCTGTCATATTCTAAGAAAAAAAATGTGTATTTTTTTATTATTTCCTCTTTTCAATGAAGATAATACATGGAGGAGCGATTTTTTTGGTATTTCAGAAATTGTGTGGATCTAAATAACCATGTATTAAATGTTAGATAAATAAAAAACAAAATCAAAAATATAAATATTTTTTTAAATTTTATGATTTTTCCGTTGTTTCTTTAAAACAAACTGTCAAATGCGAATATGTGAAAACATTTCAAAAATGAAGTGAGTAGCTTGGTATTACGACAGTAATAACATTTTGTAATTCCAAAATAATAAATATCTACATTTGAATTCTAAGCCATACCTACATACAGGCAGGTACTTTCCTACCTACCGTTTTCCTAACATTTTTTAAGTTACAACGTTTTACTTGGAACGACCGATGAGTTAAAGTTTGCCAAGCAAAAGTGCGCGTTTGCACAATCTCCGTCACCAACGTACCTGGATGTAATTTTTGGTGAGCGGAACAGTTAGCATATTGTCACTTTAATTAGTGGGTAATTTACGTCCATTTTTTGCGAATTGAGATTTGAATGCCACCTTTTAGCATCTTTTAAAATACGTATACCTCACATATGTATGATAATTACAAGTTAACAAAATATCGCATCAATTTTTTTTTTATTAAAAAGTATACAATACACAATGCATTGTATTCCCAAGAGTTAAGAAACTCATTGTGGAAAAAGTTTTATATATATATAAAAATGGTTATAAATATATAAAAAATTAATGTTGATCTGTCTGTCTGTCCTCGATTTTCTCGAAAATTACTCCACCGGTTTCATTGAAAATAGCAGTTTGTTCTTATTAGTGCCGGGGAGGTTTAGAGAGTAGTTTGAATGAAATGCAATATGTAAAACCGTTGCTAGAACGCTTTAATATTAGTATGAAAAACATTGAACCGCCATGTTTTATTGAGATTAGCCCATAGATATACCACTCTGGTTAGCCACAGATTACATATTCAAAAGAAGAAGATTTGTTTGGTTAGAATATTTTCAAAATGGAAAACACAAGTAGGAACCTATTTGAGAACTTTATTATTTAGATATATTTTGAAAAAATAAATGTTTGAAATGAAATGAAATTTTCAAAAGAATATTAAAAAAAAAAGAAGTTATTTTGGATTTATAAATTTGTTCTTCGATTGAAACTAAGAATTATTCTATGTACGAGTACATACGATAAAAAACGGTTTAAAATTGTATTACAACTATTTTTTATCTTATAACAAAATCTTTTTTTAATTGCATGAATGTATCATGTATCTGCGTAAAGTAGTTCCAAAGCGTATTTAAAAATTTTAAGCTGGTTTAATAAATATACAGTTTATTTCTGTCTCCTGTAAGGTTGCCAAAATAATAATAATAATATTTATTTAAAACACACATTATTTAACAAAAACATTTAAGAAAGCTTTGACTGCCCAACTAGGAACAAATCCCGCTTTAGGACAGTTAAACTGACAAGTTTAGTTCGTATTAAGGGCTCTTATACAAAAACAGAAGGAATAAACTAGTATTGACATAGTATGGTAATATAATATAATTCAGGGATGCAGCCCGAAGAGGATGCAGCAAATAGTTAATAACATTTTAAATATATTTTATTTAGTAAGTACAAAAGGTAACTTTAGTAAATTGTTTATCCTTTTTCCTTTCCTTGGTTAAGGTTTTTAATCTAGTTAAGATCTTTTCCCAAAGATCACAAATAATGTAACATAAATTCAGTCAAGTAAATCAAACCATGAGATCGTTGTAGTAATAATGCCAAAGCGCCGCAGTACTAGTTAGATAGAAAAGATGAAGGGTATTATACAATTTCTAGGATATTGTTATAAGCATTTATCTACGGCTTACGACATTAGTTTTTTTTTCAAAATGTTAAATACAAATGAAATATAATTAACACCTAGAATATAAAACTAAAATAATACCAGTGATAATTATGATGATTCGCTTTCAATCACATTAAGAGTTCATGGTCAATTTTAATCGGGTAAATGAAACGTGATACGCGCTCACAGATGGTGATAATTTAAATAGTTTATGAAGAACACCTTTAACACCCAATGCTTTAAAATATTGAAATGAATTGTTTGTTGACGGGTGTACATGCGGAATATGAAATGAAATAAACTGTTATTGTTAGTTTAAATCTCAAATTCTTCAAGAAACTTATAAAAATACCGTATGTATGTGAGTGTTACTATAATATTTTATATTTTTATAAGTTTCTAGAAGGACTTGAGCTTTAAACCTGCAATAACAATTTATTCCATTTCATATTCCGTATGTACACCCGCCAACAAGCAATTCATTTCAACGTTTAAAAGCATTACGTGATAAAAGTGTTTTCTTTTCTAATATAATTAAATTTGTGATTTCTGTGATCGCTTATTACGTTTCGTTTACCCCTAAATGATTATTTTTTAGCGCAATATTAAACATTTCTTTTTATAGAGTTTATTTTACGTTGAAATACTGATGAATTTGTTTCTTCCGTTAGGTTAAGTACCACGTCTCACAACTCACAACTGTTGGTAACCACATGTCTTAAATTACGATTTTTACTTCGCTGTCAATGTTTTCAACCGGCAAAAACACGCTTAGTGGCGGTTAACCCATGAAAATATGTCGCCACCTAAATTACTAAATTACCTATGGTAAGTCCATATGTAATTCATTATTACTCTACACGAAACTAAAAAATGCATATCACACTTTAAAAACAAACAAAAACCACTCAATTAAAATTTGTTATTTTACAAAATTTAGTTTATGGATTCTTTTATAATCATTTATTTGTTCAAGAAAGAATTTCGGTATATAAAAAAAAAATCTGGAGAAATTTTGCGAAATTGAACTTTGTTCGAACAAAGAGCACACGGACACCCCTATAATACACTTCTCTAAATTTATCTCTTAAGTGACCCCAGTATACGAGTATAGTCCTTAGGGGTAGACAAGCATCTGCCTTCAGTTAGTAATCGAGCCTTTATCACTATCATTATTTCCATAAAATAACAAGATTGAGTCACCTGTCTATCGGTAGGTTGTAGGTTGCATCATTGCGATATAAATCCCAGCATCATCTGCAGGTAACTGTTCATTGTATTCAAATATAAATATTCCGCAGTAAAGGTAAAGTTCTAGGTAAAAAGGCTATCAAGCACGGAATGAGTCACTTGCTTCCATTTTTTTTGTTTTGTTATTGTTTTATATTATTTTTCATACAATGAGAACTTGTACCCGCTAAGCCACTGCAAGTAGCTTGTCAGCAGGTGTTTAGTTCAACAATATTATATAATACGGCAGTAAATAAAAATAATATGACAACATGGGTTGTGATCAATTTTTTTTTACTGTAACTCCACATAGGAAGCCCTGAGGGAAATAATTTCCCTCAAGGCGTATATCATCTTTGGAGATGCTGTGTGAGGGTCTTTTAGAGCAGTGGTCCCTAATCTTATTGTCACCGCGGACCGGTCAACGTTTGATAATTTTACCGCGGCCCGCCAGGGGGGAGGAACACATTGGCCATAGGAGTTTAAGTGCTGTGGTTGCATTCTCAGGGTATTCCACCATGACTTTAATCCGGAACACCGGCAGAGTCCTTGTCTCTAACATAGTTTTAAGGCTGCTGTAATTTGCAATATCCAGCATTTGATCTTCTTCTTTTGCATGCATGCTAGATTCGCCTGGTTTGTTGACATTTTTTTAAGCAGGCCCGGTACCATTTGATAATTATTTTAAGCTATATAAATGACGATTTTTTTCAAAAAATTATTTTGATTTTTAAGCAGGCGGCGCGGCCCAGTACTATTTGGTCTGCGGCCCAGTGCCGGGCGGTTCCAGCGAGATACGAAAATGCAACTATTTTATAATACATTAAATAAATCGATGGTTTTAGTAGTAAAAGTAGTTTTAGTAATAAAAGTAGTTTTAGTAGTAAAGGTAGTTTTAGTAGTAAAAGTAGTTTTAGTAGTAAAAGTAGTTTTAGTAGTAAAAGTAATTTTAGTAGTAAAAGTAGTTGTAAATAGTAAAAGTAGTTTTAGTAGTAAAGGTAGTTTTAGTAGTAAAAGTAGTTTTAGTAGTAAAAGTAGTTTTATTAGTAAAAGTAATTTTAGTATAAATAGAAAAATACCCAATTCGTTGGCGCAGCACCGTGTCCGCCTTTTAAATTTTATGTATGACGTTTTAAAAGATTTTAGTTTCTCCATTTTGTTAACTAACATTTTTTTTTTCAGAAAATTATATTAAACCCTATGATGCCCGTAGTTAAATCCACGTTTAAATAAACTGACTCGACTTTCAGGTCTTCTCATCAATGTTCAAGTATTTATTAACTTACAGTTAAGTTAATGAAAGTCTGTAAATGAAGATCAATTTTTCTGGTTTACAAAAAAAAACATTCTCATAGGTTACACTATAAAAAAAATCGTATTTGAAAGTACGATTAAAAAATAAACATTAATTATTCGTGCAAGTGGCTCATTGTTGGATGGTTTGCCGGAAGCAATCCATTGCCAGCAATTTTCAAACCATAACATTGCAAAAAGGCATAACGCTTATAGCTCCGTTGTAACTTCTTCTTCTCTCTCATAAACCATGCATGCAATAGAAAGAGAAGTAACAACGGAGCTCTCAGCGGATGGGCCATCGCGGTGAAGAGTTTAATTATTACTATAAACATGGCTCTGTTTATGAACAGATATAATTCAGCTTTGGGGGTAAATCGATAGATACATCCTTTTATTATTTACTATTTTATGACACTTTTTCTACTTCCATAAGAGATACTGTTTGTCGATATGATTTCCTCAATAAATTTACTAATAAGCATTTTGTTGTATTATAAATCGCCACCTTAATTAGTGAATTCCGTAATTCCATTTTATCAACTTCACAGTAAGAACAAAAAACCGTTTATTTTTTAAATTACTGTAAATTTTAAAATTTTGAAATAAACTTTGGAAGGGCTTTACGTAGGTATAATGTCAAAAACAATGAAAAAAAACTGTTTTTCTAAGAAATAAAAAAGATTTAGGGCAATTGTGAATTTACATAATTCATTGCTGATGAATTTGTTTGTGTAAAACAGGCGTATTTCAATCATTAGAAATATTTCCATGAGAGTCAAAAAAACTGTTTTTTCCGGGTTCATATACATTTTATTACATGTTTCGCTAATGGGGTAAAGAAAAATGCTTAATTAAAACCCTATTAGCAAAATATGTAATCAAATGTACAAGAATCTAGCAAAGAGAAAACAGTTTTTTGGCTTTCCTCTAGAAGTTTGCTAAATTTGAAATACACTTGTCTGTGTTTTTGGCGACAGATTGTGTAAGTCCATGATTTACGCCGAAATTAAATACCGAAACAGTGACAAATTAAATAATTATATTAAATATAGAAACATGATGTGAGATGAAATATTTCATATGAATACGAGGCTATATAAATATATTATCCAAGAATTATTACCACAAAATTTACTAACCGCACAATATTATTCCAAATTATTTTTATAACTTATTGAAGCTTATAAACATCGTTTTAATATTTTATTATTGAAGAAGATAATATTAACAAATCCTAAATGAAACACGAAACCGAAAAAAAATACAGAAAATAAAAAGGTATCAAAGGTATATATATTTTACCCTCCACACAGCATCCTCAAAGATGATATAGGCCTTGAGGGAAATTATTTCCCTCAGGGTCTCCTGTGTGGAGTTACTGTAAAAACAAAAAAAGATCAGTCGCATCTGGGAATCGAACACAGGACCTTTGTCTTACCAAAAACAACAAAAGTTATGTTCGTTAAAAGGACTGCAAGTAGGTAGGAACTATGGAGTTAATTTTTTTAATGGTGTTGTCACTCTGAAATAGCTTGGATTTACAGAAATAATATAACATTTTGTCTCAGACTCACAAGACGTAATTAAGTATAAACTATTACCTACTGAAAAGGAGACGCGCTCGTGCCTCGTACCTATTATCAAAACAGATTCGTCGAATAATAGTTTTATGTTTGCATAATTTTTGTTTACATAGCCTTTGAAGCTTGACGTGGAGGTTGTCACGTCGCCGCCACTGAAAAATCAAATTTGCCAAAGAATGTTACCAGTATTAAAAAAAAACAACAAATTAAGAATAATATTTACTTTGGAATTCATCTCCGGTTTTTTTTTGGAGATTCAGATCGACACTTTCAGAGAGGGTTTTAAAAATAATACTGAATTATTTAATTGACAAAATCGGTTGAATAGAAAGGGCGTTAACATCTTTGTACGAAGTTATGAATTTACATACTGCTAATAGAATCGTTTTGTGATTTCACTGAAAAATCAATTTTGCCAAAGAATGTTACCAGCATTAAAAAAAAACAACAAATTAAGAATAATATTTACTTTGGAATTCATCTCCGGTTTTTTTTTGGAGATTCAGATCGACACTTTCAGAGAGGGTTTTAAAAATAATACTGAATTATTTAATTGACAAAATCGGTTGAATAGAAAGGGCGTTAACATCTTTGTACGAAGTTATGAATTTACATGCTGCTAATAGAATCGTTTTGTGATTTCACTGAAAAATCAATTTTGCCAAAGAATGTTACCAGCATTAAAAAAAAAGCAACAAATTAAGAATAATATTTACTTTGGAATTCATCTCCGGTTTTTTTTGGAGATTCAGATCGACACTTTCAGAGAGGGTTTTAAAAATAATACTGAATTATTTAATTGACAAAATCGGTTGAATAGAAAGGGCGTTAACATCTTTGTACGAAGTTATGAATTTACGTGCTGCTAATAGAATCGTTTTGTGATTTCTCAGCAACACCCCTTTTCGGAATTTCTCCGTTAATTCTACTAAAAATAAGTTAATTGTGTTAACACGCAGTCAGTTCGTTACAGTTAAGATTTTAGTAAACAAAGCGCACTGTGAAGTAGACAGACTGATCGACTCAAACACCGGAGAATGCACGAACACGCTGCCGGAATACTCAAACGGTTTTCAATAAGTTGCAATCACTTCCTGAAATACCCAATCCGTGGAAGAGTCTTTGATTCGACGAGAAGTTACCATTCCAATTAAGACGATGCAATGGGATGCAAAATCATGTGTTTTCGGTTTGAGAATTTGATGTGTGTCGTTTCATAAGCCTAGAAAAAAAATAAAGTATCAGACCTAAAAAAAATCTCCCACTTACGAACCCTTTTTCCGATATTGTCATATGGTTCATTGTGGCAAATAAAGTTTATTAGAGTATGGCCGTCGAACATTTTAATATTTATGCCTGAGCTTTACAAAATAAAATAAAATATGCATTTTGGTGATGTTTTTTTCGCGTAAATTGAAACATGCAACCGATGTTGAGAGGGAATTTCAACCTTGTCGCCACCTGCATAAGGAGCGCGTGATTTCGTTCGAATTTTAGCGAGTGGATCACCTTAACAAGTTTTTCATGAACGACAAGAAAACTTGCAAGTTTTTATGGATGTGTGTTTAACTGAGTCGTTAATATTTCACAAACATCATCAAGCTGTAACATTTTGTATTTAATAGAATAATTAAAATTTCAACCGTCAACCGTGTGCAAATTTTGGGCGCGCATCTGGCGTGTTTCCCGATATACACTGGTGCCGAAGGGATCAATGACGCTATTTCCTCAGAGCATCTTCCATTAAAATACCGGTAGAACAAGGACAGCATTCCCACCTGACGTCTGTGCTCCAAAGATTGCAGTCCGTCTGTCAAACGGACCGTCCGTTTCTGCACAAAAGAGTTTTTTTTCAGATATTTTGGGGCTCCCGACCAGAGGTGGCTGCCAAATTCTATAGTGGGGCAAACTTGCGATTTGTATTTAACATTTCCCTGATGGCAGCCAACCTCCGATGGGAGATGACATCTGAAAAGGGATAATGAATAAAGCAAAAAAAGTACAACTTATGTATTGTACAACAAAAAATAATCACATTATAATGACAACCCCTTTACTTACAAACGCAAAAGGTTGGAATAGTGTAAAACTGGACTTACAACAATGGCGTAGGTATGGTTAAAACCGTAATATATATTATAATATTTATATTACTATAGGTCAATTACAGTGGCGTGCATTGCTCTATGACCAGAGGTAGGCTGTGTGTAGTTTTTAAGTTCGGGTATGGATTGTGCATTTAAAAAATTGAAAAATGAGATTTTATTTTCCTACTAAGAAGCACACGTTTGTCAAATAGAAACAATTTATCGATGTAGAACGATCGTGGCATAAAAAATACGCTCTGTGTGGAAAAAGAATATTTTTTATCGAAAATTCTTGTGTTCTTTAAATAATATTCGTTTTCCTGGGGTAGGCACAGCTTTTCAGCTTTTATGGGCTGCACGCCACCGGTAAATTATAACTGACAACTTGTAACAATTAAATAAGAAACGTTGATAAATTTCGTTTTTAGTTATCGATACAATAGACTCCATGCCATGGTATATTTAATATGAATTTTATATGGTAATTTTTATGCAATGCAGCTGGTGCACTGTGGTGCATTTATTTACCTGCAAGATATCCTTGTTTCTGTTTTCTGACCAAGAGACAATAGAAAACTGTGGGAAAATACAATTCCAATGCGTTGTTCCGTAGAAATAGCAATAACTTACCGCGGAATCTTGGCGGGGACCTAAGACCTGGGACTTGAGACCTGCGACCTGGGACTCCCTGTCTACCTACCGCTAGTTAATATGCAGATTGTAGATTCTTCTTGAATTATTAAATGCCCGAGAGAACAGCATTTTAAATGGCTAGTATAACAAAGAATTTTATGTCTAGAGTCTTCCAGACCTCGGGGCATTCATGACACGGTGCAGGAAACTGCATTAGGAGAGGAACATGCATTGGTACCTTCGCGGAGTATTTATAGGAATGCAGATATATTATTTAGGTAGATACTTGCTATTCCATGCAGCGGGTAAATCTATCGGATAACCTATCAATTTGCAATCTCACACCATAGATATTATCGAAATAAAAACTTCATACATGAAAGCAGAAAATCTTTGTACTGACACAGGAAAACTCCTAGAACGGTAAGCTCGGGTTTTATGAAATTGGCACAGACTTTTTCTGTACGGAATTTTTAGATCAGCACGCAACATATTTTTCATAACGGGGTATGGAGCTTTGAAATATTCTATGTACCCCCCAAAAATAAGACAAGGCGCCAAATTGCTTACTGTGTTTTTTTTTTAAAGAAGAAAAATAATTACCTATTAACTGTCTTATTTTGATACACTTTTCAAAATAAGGCTTTTTTAAACAATAATCAATTCATTTGTGGTAAATAGACTTCTCAGATGTAGGCAAGGTACCTAACTAGAAATATACCTACTTCGATTTCGAGAAATATACCTACTACAAGCATTTCACTAACATTCTCTACTTGACACTGGCTAGAACACTCCTATGGAGTGAAAAGCCATTTAAAAAAAAATTGAAAAACCTATCGCTTTTGGGTATCTGTCGGCATAGAGTTTAGGTGCCTAGTTAAGTAGGTACTATTTATTTGAATAATTTCTTTTATAATTCATTAGCTTTCGTTTTACCTTCATCCAATGCACAAACAAACAAGCCAACATGTAGTCTACGCAGCATGCTAAACTCGATTAAAATGAAATCTCTATAAATGCAATCGTTTCGTACCTACTACCTATATACTAGCTAAACCCTATTCGTACTGAATTAGAGCATCCAGTTTACGGTTCATCGGTTTACCCGAGACGAGGTTTACCGTACTGTCCCGCGCCGCGATATCAAAGCGAGTCTAGATTGTTGGTTTCGGGTACAAATTACACTAGATATTTTACCTAACTGTAATCCGATTGGATTCGAGCTCGATAACAATAAAACGGTCCACTGTCTGCTTGTCTAGGCGAGGCTTTATGCATTTATTTGCTCGACTCGTGGAGGCAAATTGGAACTGAATCGCCATTATAGGTAAGTAGATACTGAACTCGTGGTCGCTATCATTTCTGAATCGCTTATTTCGAGTCGTTACATCACTATCACGTTTCCTTTTCGACCATCGATATAATATTAAATTTCGTCGATGTTTTCGACTGAATCCAAGTTGACATTGATAACGGTTCAATTACTATTGTTTCGACGATGTAAAAACTGTTTTTAATTTTGTTTTAATATATTTTCGTCGTCTTACAAAATTACAGAGTGACGACAAATTATTGTCAATAATTGGCCACTTCCAAGATGATTTTTTTTTTCGGTTCAGGGAGGACTTCTAAGGCATTATTTTGTTTTTACTTTGCAGGAAATAATTATTTTAAACCGTGGCAATTTATTAAAAATATTCCACTTTCTTAGCTTGGAGACTTGGAAAGACTGACATTTATTGACGATTGAACTTTAATAGACAATTTTTTTTTTTTTAAATCCACATGGTCTAGGTCTAGAGCCTAGAGCTGTCCATGAACTGTCAAAAGGCGTAAACTATTATAGAGTTCACGATAGTAGCTAGGTATAAAATATTACTTAATACTGAATAAGTTCGTTAAAACAACCTGCGGAAACGAAAATTGTCAGTTTTAAAATGCCAACCATCAAACTTCAAAGACCCAACCAGTCGGTATAGCTTTATTTTAAAAATACATTCCGCGTGAAGTTTTATAAATATATGTAAATAAGACATAAGAAATCAGGTCATATTCATATAGTGACATAACGGGCTAAAAACACGGATTTATTTAATTTAATATTAATAAAATCATGAGAAATTAATACTTTGTGTTGTTTCCATTCTCGGTAAGATCTGTTCACAAGATTTTTTTAGTCATTAAAAAATCGTGCAAATGGCTCATTTTGCATTATTTGATTTAGAAACTGGTAAAAAAAATACCTACCACAGAGGTACCGTCATATTGCATATGCATTTTACGATTATGAATAATAATAATATCTTTATTGTAATTAAATTTAACTATAACTGAGACATGCATAATATAATAATGTAAGTGTACAGTGGTTTAAAAAGGAAAATAGTAAATAATATAATAACAGTTATAGTTGAAGTTTCACATAACCCGCCTCACTAGGCTAGCTTGTGTTGAGGCAGTAATTTTGCAAATTATTTTATAGTTTTAAAATACCTATGAATATATACTTATATTAAGATATGCTTCCAAAATCGTTCAATGAATAATTTCGAATTTGGGTGAGTGCACCAGTAAATGCCCTATCATTACTTTTAATCCTGTTTTTTACATTGTCTTTGAATTTTTTTTGTGAATCTGATTTTTTCATGCTAACTGGAAGAATGTTGTAAATTCTTGTCGCAAAGTACCTAAAATTACGTTGCCCAAAAGTAGTATGAATTACAGGAATTTGGAGTAAATCTTTGTTGGCATTTCTAGTGGATACGAGTGTTTAATCTTTTTTCATAGTATTTAATTTTGTTTGAATAAAGATTGGTGAGGATTGTTTTAGCGTAAATCTGCCGAACGTCAAATACTCTCATTACATTAAAGATTAAATTAGAGTCTGTAATTAGAGGTAGCAGGATTATTTTTATAATCAATTTCTGTGCCTTTATGATTGGGTCTAATGCAGATGAAGTACCACCTCCCCATGCTATGATACCATACTCGATAATAGATTGACAGACCGTAAAGTAAATCATTTTAAGTGTTGTAAGTCGAGAAAGTTTCGTATGGTTCTGAAAAAGTGCATGGTTTTTCTTATTTTATTTGCGATGATTTGGATATGAAGATTCCATTTAAGGTGTGGATCAATGGTGAGACCGAGGTACCTCATCTGATTAGTGTGCTCAATGTAGGGGCACGTACTAGTGTGCTCAACGTAGGGGAATGTTTTGCATGTGCATGAAAAACTTTTCATTAAATCATAAGAAAATCTGTTTGTGCCCCACTAAAATCTCTAGAACAGCGAGCTCTGGTGTAATGAAATTTGAATACTTTTTCTATGGATGTCATTTATGACAACGCAACTATTTTCAGCTTTCAACGTAATTTTTTTCTTTCTTTTTTACAGGAGGGCTTATGTCATCTTTGGCGTCTTTTTGAAGAGAGGAAGGAGTTAACATGAGTCTTGAAGAACTCCATGTGAAAGAAAGGCCGGCAAATCGTTCCCCAGCCAGGCTGTTGAACTCAAGAACGAGTCGTAGAAATTACCCTTTCTCATGTGACAAATGACAAGTCTATAAATATTGGGCGCGCGTTTGGCGTGCTTACCCACTATGCACCAGTGTAGAAGGGATCAATGACGCTAGTTCCTCAGAGCATTTTCTATTGAAATGCCAGTAGAACGAGGACAGCATTCCCACCTGACACATGTGTTCTAAAAATTGCAATCCGCACCTGTCCCATATGTGCATACATTTCTCTATAACCACTATTTTTGTAGCACACGTGATGTGGAAATTTCAACAACTTCTCACCCTCCGTATTGACATTTATGTATTTACTGGCAGCATCACCAGCTATCGGGAGGTTGAAGTAACCAAAGCGCACACCTGATACTAAGTTCGGTGATGGTGCTCTCGGATTATCAGGACCTGCCAGGAATGAACTGCCGCATGACTTAAGAATGATCAGACTCGACAGAATTCAGGGATAAACTTAAAACTCATCTTTTCAGATAATCATATCCATAAATGGAAGAAATGCACAAGTAAATTGCTTAGCTAGGCTAGCTGGTTAGTACTTCACTTATAGAATAAGTAAAAAATTCACGCATCGGTGCATATAGCCCGCAACACTGTAAATAACTAAATGTAAATTATCCATTAAAAAGTTCTTAATCTTTTTAAGGTAGTTTTATAAATGTTCTCCAGTCCTAAAAATTACAATAATTCAAATAAATAACAACTCTTCCTGTGCCACCAATCTTCTAATAAATGTAATATCAATAGAAAAGGGGGATAAAATAGTAACTGTAAAAATTTAATCTCTAAGCTTAAATTGTCTAGTATTTCTTTCTGTATCTGTTTGTGCATAATTAGATAAAGAATATGAAGTAATTTTGTACAGAGCCCTTGAGGTGATTTTTCACAAAAACAACGCTATACAAATCATCAAATTATTATTATTTATTATTATTATTGCCATCATGAGCCATGGCACCCTGAAAAATCTATCTATAAAAAAAATAGTCAAGGCACTGTTTGAACAAAATTTATCAATAAGAGTGTTAAAATTTGGGAGAAGATGAATTGTAACAATAGTAAATACATAATAAAACAAAAAAAATCATATAAAATTGTTTATTCAATATAATCATATAGTAAGTAAAATTGACATACAACATTGATACTATTGCAACATGGAAACGTAGAATCAAGTTTAACTCAAGAGGAAGAAACCTTTCACGCAATGTGTTTAACACCATCCTATTCCTATGTATGCAGTATGCACGCAGCAACTCTACACCACACACCACGGCGATAGCGGGAGACACCGCAACCAGCAGCAGTCAGCACCCTCGCACCGTTAGCACGACAGACGGCATATTTGATATGAGTACGGAATTCACAACATCAATAGTAATAGTGTAGTCATAAATTATATTATTGGCGATTTACGATGGTGATCTATCATTCATTTCTACAAACATTATATTATTTGACATGGACAGCAAAATATAATTTAATCTCGATTAAGTATCATAAACCTAGTTCATTTTTAAAAAGAATTTATAAATAAGTCGAGTGGGATTATTTTATATACTGAGGGAATAAAAAAATATATATTCTTTTCGAGCTAGATTGAGGTTATACGAAAATAAAAAATATAGTTTCAACGTAAACCTAACAATAAATACGAATCTTGAATCTGGATGCGGGGCCGCCCCGAATACTGTCCGCGTACGCATTTCAAAATCACATTTTTTGGTTCGTCCCTAAATTAAGCCAAACATTATTTACATTTCATATAATTTCGTCGTACAATTTCAACTGCTGAACAACCATACATTAACAAGTCTGGCCACACGGCGACACCAGAGCCAGGGGATGAGAGGATGAAGGGATGACGAATGTGAGGAAGGGTGATTAAGGTTATTTAGCCTTGACGGATGCCCTGGATCTCAGGTTTTCACTGGTGTTCTGGTCAGCTTCGGGAAGGTCCGACTCCTCTGCACGCTTTGCTGTTGGGACAAAACGATACATTAATATCCCAAGTCATTCATTCTAATCAAAGAGACATCTATCACTTTCACCACTGTTGCTATTGTTATTTGTAATAAATAGTTTGGCACCGTCACAGTGGACCATGGCAATACATTTCAACAAGTTTGTTAGGATAATACATCATCACCGTTCGGGCAAAAGTCACCAACCCCAAAAACATCATATTTTTAAATATCGCGATTAGAAAGTTTGGAAATGAAGGAAAAATTTGATTTTATTGTTTTTATAATTTGGATTAAAGCAATATTTTACTAACTAATGTATCGTGGTGACTTTTGCATCTTACAGAACATAATTTTAGGCTTCGGGTGACATGCTCAACTCAAAACTGCCCTTTTCAGGGTTAGTGACTTTTACCTGAAGGGTGATAATATGATAAAATCAAACCACTGACATAATTATTGGCTGGACAAAAAGCTTGATCAGAGAAGCCAATAGTAAAATTATGAAAACCTAATATAGGTTTCATTGAAATAAAAACTTTGCGATGAGGAATAATTAACTAAAATAGTCCAGTATTCAAAACAATTATTGCAATATTAATTTTCACTGTGCTCGGCCATAATTTTAATTTTCTTATATATTTAAAAAATTCAATCACAGATCATAAACACAAAGCAATGTGAACATTTCTTGTAAGCAAACTGACTCAGACCATTGGGAGGCCACTGCAGTAAGTGACTAGGGCTGCAATATATGATTAGAGCTTAAATTGCCATGTAATATCATACAGAGATGTGTATTTTAGTATTGGGAATAAAAACTACCCCCATAATACTGATTAAAACTAACAGAGTACTGGATTTAAATTATTTCAGCATAGCACTTATTCTTAAGCTCGGGTAATCGATGAAATCTCTATGGGTTTAATATTCCAGGAGTGGATGGTGGCATCTAGAAACATACAGAATATACCATTGTGACAACATACCATTTAGCACCATCTTCAATATACCCTTAACCGGTTCATACTAATTTCAACAGTGATGTTCTTATTCCATCTTGTCCACTCGATCTTTCTTTTTGTGTGCAAGACCTGTACAGGAGACATAACCTTCAAACGGGGTGTCCAGTTATTACAAGATACCCCCCCGACTAGTTAAACTACATTACGTAATGTAATACAAAGACAACTCAAGGTGTTAAATCAGTGCATCTCAAAGGCTAGGATGTTGGCTGATAAATAAAGATAGTGGGGGGATATCTCTAAACTGAAAAAGGATGGCAAACCTACAGCAAGAGACAGCTCTTTCCATTTCAAAAAGGTTCACCATCCCTGTATTCACTAAGTAATCTACAACAGTTAATAATTACTTATGTTGCGTTTCATGTCCCAGCAGTACAGTCTGCAGCAAAGGTGGCTTTTAACAGAAATATGTAGAGATAATTATAACTTGAGTAATATTCAGTCTACCAGGAATGGGGCCCACGATTCATTCCTATTTTCACAATAAAATGATGAGTTCACTGCCCCTGTTAGCTAAAACTAAAAAGTGTCCTTTGAAAATACAAAACCTTAATATCAAATCGAAAGGCATAAAGTACTCTTTCTGCAAATCTGTTACTTAACGGGAGAACACTGAGCTCTTCCTCTAGATCTTTGTACATAATTCGATATTAACTTTTTTTTATTTATTTTGAGTTATTTTTTGGAAAAAATCATCTCCAAGAAGTTGTACGAATTTCTCGAGAATTGCCGAAATGAGATAACTCTTAGTAGATGTATTGGTGTGAAGGATGATAATGAGTGAAGTAATGTGTGTACTAACATTTCTCCTTCTTTGGCTTCTCCTTCTTGCTGATCTTGCTGGCCTTGGCGGCCTGGGCCGCCAGTGCTGCGGTCTTTTCTCTCGCCTGGGCCAGGTGGCCGGTGATGAAGTTGAACATCAGATAAGTCTAAAACAACAAAAAAAAGAATGACATTAATAATTTATTTGTGCACCACGTTATCAATATTGTTTCATATTGATCAAACTGAGAGACAAACATATTCACTACGAGAATTTAATTTATGAGATGTAATTGTTATACATTTTGTGACTTACTGACCGACGGGCCAAACTAACAATTGATCTCGTGACGCTTACTAACGCCATCTCTGTAAGGACGGACACAACAAATATAAATTCTAGTGGTATGATTTTTTATCCTAATTTAGGTGGTAAACAATGAATGGATATGAATCTCACCTGGAGGGCGCCCACGATGAAGAGGGCTGCGAATCTGACGGCGGGCTGGGCGCTGTCCTCCTGCGCTAGGCCGTACCAGAACGTCAGCATGGCCACCACCATGGTGGCCAGGCGCATCACCAGGAACACGCCGATATTGGTGGAACGGAATACTGAAACAATTATACATACATTCATTAGACTCATGAAAAGAAAACCGCACAAGTCCCAACTGCCTGGAGAGAGTAGGAATACAACAACGTGAGGAAGATGGAAAGGGGGAGAGGAAGGAGAAATAACAAGTTATAAAGGACAACTGTCAGTGGGAGACTAAAAAAGTACAAAAATAATGTAAAAAGACTATCGGACAAACCTATGGAGACGCTGTCTTCCTTGTCGGACCTAAGAATGCTATCAAGCTTGGCGAGGTGGCTGAACAGCTCTCCCAGACTGTGAAGGACAATCATGCACACTCCCACCCTCTGGAAGCTAAAGGAGAGAGTAGGAATACAACAACGTGAGGAAGATGGAAAGGGGGAGAGGAAGGAGAAATAACAAGTTATAAAGGACAACTGTCAGTGGGAGACTAAAAAAGTACAAAAAGACTCTCGGACAAACCTCTGGAGACGCTGTCTTCCTTGTCGGACCTAAGAATGCTATCAAGCTTGGCGAGGTGGCTGAACAGCTCTCCCAGACTGTGAAGGACAATCAGACACACTCCCACCCTCTGGAAGCTAAAGGAGAGAGTAGGAATACAACAACGTGAGGAAGATGGAAAGGGGGAGAGGAAGGAGAAATAACAAGTTATAAAGGACAACTGTCAGTGGGAGACTAAAAAAGTACAAAAAGACTCTCGGACAAACCTCTGGAGACGCTGTCTTCCTTGTCGGACCTAAGAATGCTATCAAGCTTGGCGAGGTGGCTGAACAGCTCTCCCAGACTGTGAAGGACAATCAGGCACACTCCCACCCTCTGGAAGCTAAAGGAGAGAGTAGGAATACAACAACGTGAGGAAGATGGAAAGGGGGAGAGGAAGGAGAAATAACAAGTTATAAAGGACAACTGTCAGTGGGAGACTAAAAAAGTACAAAAATAATGTAAAAAGACTATCGGACAAACCTCTGGAGACGCTGTCTTCCTTGTCGGACCTAAGAATGCTATCAAGCTTGGCGAGGTGGCTGAACAGCTCTCCCAGACTGTGAAGGACAATCAGGCACACTCCCACCCTCTGGAAGCTAAAGGAGAGAAGAAAAAAAATATTATTATACAACTGCAAACCACACAGGTATTCAAACGAGTGCAAAATGTTTTATACTTAGGTCCCCGATCATCTCTTGTATAGTCATTATAAATAGAATAATATAGATTCCATATTTCTTCACAGTTAACGGGTCATTTTCAAAAACAAATGCATTAGCCCTATTATACGTTTTATAAAATTATTGTACTTTATGTATGCAAAGTCCTTTGGGAACAGTAAAATCCGTAATCGTACTTACTAGAAATTTGACATAAAAATATACAGATTACATATTTTGTTAGTTTCAATTAAATTTATTGTTTGTTTTTAGAAATGATTCCTTCTCCATCGACAGAGTATAGTGGCACAAAATGTGTTCATTAATATCAAGTAAGCATTGTTTAATAACATTATCAAGATCTATACTTAGCGCCGTTATTGATTTCCGTTAAATTGCAAAAAGAGAAAACCAATCAAACCATTTTTCTGTTACATGTACATTGATTATTTTTTAACCTTTCATAAATAATGGTTTGACAACTATTGCAAAGTAAATTGAAGGAAAAACACATTTTTTATCAACCCATCGGGATAACAAAGTTTCCAGAAAGGCTAATTAAATAACATGATAAATTGCCAATTTGGATAATGTTACATCAAACGGGCATTTCTTTTATTCACTTATTAGTGAAACCAATAATGAAATAACACGTTGGTGTTATTGGACGCTAACACATACTATCAGCAACACATTATTATTATTCAAACATGTGCTATAACTGGTTGTCTTGCGACCCAGATATTCATGTTGCTTATCATTTAAATGTTGGAGGTTGTATATTGAAAGAACATTCATAACAATACAATAAATATTACACAACCAATATGCATGAAATTACTGCAACTAAAAAATACAATAAAACAATAACAAAAATTTTCAAATGTAAATCAAATCGAGTTAAAATGTTACAGATAATATAACAATATTAATATTGTAAAGAGGCTTGTTGAAAGTCATTACAAAATGGATATTTGCAATAAAGCATTAACAGACTCCAACCCAAGATCAATTCATGACAGAATTATCTGCGTTCGATTTGAGGATCAAAATTAACTGTTAGCATCTTAATTGTGTTGTTTGCCTTTTGGGATATAAAGCTGTATTTGGCTTCCCCCTTATTGTGTCATGTTTCAATGCAGATTATGATGGACACCGCAAAGCTGTTAAAATTGTTGACTAAAGTAGGAGTAAGTGCAGCATGGCTCATCACCCCAAAAATCAATTAGATTATTTAATTAGGGGTAGTGGGTGTGCCACTGCTGATACATTAGGAGTAGTAGGTACTCACTTGAAGATGTAGGCGGCGAGGACGAAGCCAAAGCCGGCGACGGCCTGCTGGATGCGGCCGGACCATTCCTCACGCTTGATCCTCTGGAAGTACAACTCAGGGATGGCGTGCACCCAGTAGGAGGCCTGAACCACCCACCACAGCTTCAGCAGGAAGGTCATTGGGTGATTGGGGTATCCTGGAAATGTACAAAATATTTAATTGAAAAATCAGAGTGCATCGAATCACCATCACGGTGTTACTTCGCAAAGTGGGTCTCCTCGACGAATGTTCTCCACTGGCTTCAATTCCTAGACATTCCACTGGTAGCTCGGTAACAATGGAGTGTTTAGTGGCAGGACTTCAACAACATTATTGTTGTTTTGGATGTAAATAGGAACCTGTATTTTATAAATCTAGCAGGTTTCCGATAATTTAAAGGCAGCCGAATATTAACAATCCAGCTAGTTGGGCATTACATAAAGGCCAATATGTGAAAGCGAGATGCGGCTGGCGAACAATTCAAAAATGTATAAATTGGCCCTCCAGCTAAAAAGGTTTTGCATCACTGCTTTAAATCCTTACCCTAGGATAAACAAATAAATTTACTGAACATATTTCAAGTGTCACTAGAGATAGGAATGGGGAATTTTTACAAATAAATTTCGGCTGTAATATGCTAGCAAAGCAATACAGCGAAGACTCAAACCTAGAAATGACTTTAATCAGCTACCGCATGTGAAGCACGACCGTTGTTTTGACCTTAGTCGCTTTCCGCCAGCTGAGGGTTAATATTAACTTTGTTAGGTTGAGTGACTGATGATCCATAACGTAAGTTCATGCATTTTCTTTTTCCTTATCTCATCCTTTGACAAAATAAAAACCTTTGATAACATCACTAACTTGTTATATCTGTAATAACAGGTATGCATGTGATTATTTGATAAGATTTTGATGATTTTTATAAAGATATTTAGTCAACTTATTTGTACGGTGCATTCGCAGATAAATAAATAAACATTGTGTACATACATACATTATTTAGCATATGTTATTTAAATATGTACAACAAGTCATCTGCTATACTTACATTCATTGGAACAAACGGTTGAACTATTTATACTGGCTGGAAGATCACCTTGAGATGCCTCATCAAATAATGTTTCACTGATCATTGAAGACAAATGAAGCGAAGATGAGCAATATTCCTTACTATAGTTGTAAAACCATGTTCGTAAATGCACAGCATAGGTATTAATTTACGCATCACATTATCTCCATTGCAGCAAATATGCACAGCTTTGGACATAGGCCTCCCTCAAATTTCACCAGATTTGCCGATTTTTTGCGGCTCTCACCTATTTGAAGTCGGCAGTTCTCTTCAAATCGTCAAAACCCCTAAACTTACAGTTAAATGGGTTATTTGTTGACCATTTTATGCACATAGCGACGTATGAGTTAAAGCAACAAAAACTTTGTTTATGACGTTAAATGAAAATAAAGGGGTGATTATTGTACCTCTCCACAGGAAGGACAAGTTGGTCAGGAAGCCCTCACGCAGGATGGCATCTGCTCCCCACAGCACTGTCATGACGTGGAAGATCATCAGCTGGCCCGACTCGTTCAGGGAGCTCAGGCGGGACTTGGACAGGTGGAATCGCTTGGAGATTTTCTATAAATGCATTTATTTGTCAATTAGTTGGGAAGCAGAAAGAAAGACTCTAGTTGGTGTAGTGCACCCGAACTTGCTTCTTAACGTTCGGAATATATTTTTAAACTTTGAAAATATAAGCTGACAAAAAGTGTGCATTCAATTTGCCGCAGTATAAAAGCTTTTACTTAAAATTGAAAGTCACTGTCAATTTTATTATTCTCCAACATAAATATCACATACTCCATTCCCGCCCTCTCTCGTTAGATATACTCAAATAAATATTACATCACTTCTACAACACATTCACAATTCAATTCTCCAAACAATCCTAACCTCGCACTAACCATACGGCTTTTCTACTTCTTCCCTTCTAAGTCTTTTTCCTTTTTTTGTCTTTTCTAGTATTCTTTTCTCTGCAATTATCAATATTATCTATAGGCATAATGGCAACATTGTGATAATGGCAACATTCAAACCAATTCCTAAGCGCAGATTTAAACTAATGATGTTTCACACAATAACGCTAATTTATATTTCGCAAAAAAACTCTAATTTCGTTCCCTCAAAACTAAGACAACCAGACTTTCAAAAATGTCGATAATGCCCATCAATAACCAATATGTTAAAGGAACTCTTTGTTAATCTGTTACAGGAACTCTTTGTTTTTGTTTTTTTTTTTTTTTTAGTTTTGTAGACCTGTTGTTATACATAATCAAAATTGGTTACAAATATTATTCTAATCTACAATTGTGTCATAATGGGAATAAGTCAGTGCCTGCTGTGGGATTTGAACACTGCCCATTCATAAACCAATCCACAATGATTACAATCACCATTTATATGCTTTTTGGAATATGTCTCCACGGTGAATTGGCGAGTATCTATTAAATTGTGATGTGAAGAAGATAATATTGTTTACATTGCAAAACTAATATAATATTATTGTAATTTAGAATAACAAGACGACATGTCGGAAACAGTAGTGTTTTGCTTGGTGAGAAAATGTTAGGAATGCAAGACTGAGATTGCCTTTCATGAATGGGGATTTATAATACAACAGCTGTTTTGTAAAATTTTGCACCATAAAGATGACCATTTAATACAAGAAAACAATAGGAAATCATATTGTTGTTGTGCAAAATTTACATGTAAACTTTCTCTTATTTTTGATTAAGTTAAGATTTAGAAATTAACATTTTTCTATTATATTTTTCATTCATCAGTGATTCAAGTTTCGTTTTGTTTCCTTTTAAAAGTTCACAAGTATTACAGGCAGAAGTCACTGGAGAAGAGGCAATGTAAAGAGTGTAAGTAACAGTTTGTTATAATGATGATTTGTACTCACATCCAGGACATACTCCTGCAATATGCCGTGCATAACAATGCACACCAGAGAGTAGAAGAAGACGGCGCAGGCATCTTTCCACCCCGCCTCGTAAAGGTAACTTTCTCCTTGGGGTAATTCCTTGTTGGGGTCAGCTCCACTGACATTGTGGTGCAGGGAAATGAAAAGGCTAGCAACGGGATTTGTAAACTGAAATAAAACATGCCACAATTCAGAAAGGTCGAAGTATTTAGCGCAAATTAATACATCGTCGAATGAATGTTAATGTCATCCACCATAACTTGACACATTATGTGCCAACTGCAATATTAAACAAATAAGTCAATACAATGAGACGTGGCTCGCAATATGTTATCATCGGCTCTTACCTGGACCATAAGTGCTATCAGAAATAGCATAGCTATGCAGGATACAATATCTGCATGATTTTGAATGACAAATTCATGACTTAATATCGGAGGATTTTTAGTTGCTGTCTTACGACCCATCCCTGGTTTCATCACCATTTTAAAGGAACACGGAGTACGGTACCCCTTATTTAAAAATCAAACAGAAGATCAGTCAGACGAGGACTGAGCAGAGCGACAGAAACACTGACACACGTCGCGAACGATGTTATACAGAACCCGGCAACGGGCAAATAAGCGACAGGCAATACTTCTGACAAGGCGCCACGACTCAAATCCAGACAAACTTCAGATACATTAGGTATACGACTTACGTCCGATGACAACTCAGTACAACGTTGACACTTTCACCGCCAGATATTTGGAACAGTATGTCGTTTATCAACATTTGTGTTGTGTTGGCACAACGAGAGTCAATACTATAATTTTTTTATGTGAAAATCATTATTCTACCGTTATTTTAAAATACACGTATCGGTAAATTAGCAATTAGGACAATTTAGGTATTTCGTAACACATAAATATGATTTGATACTTTTTTCATGTTATAATTTTGATAGATTTGGCCGGAAAATTAAATATTACTAGAGACACCTATGCCGGCGATTCAAACTACGTGGTAATTATATTCCCGCTAAGATTTACAAAATTAAAAATCGAACTAACTGAAAATGTTTACTTTTTTTGTCAATAATGCATACCTACCTATCCATGATTATTTAAATTGACGATAATACGTAGAAATTTCTTGCAGGTAACAGCTATAATTTTAAATTTTTGCCGTACTTTTCATTAGGAGATTCTTGTTTCTTCGAATAAACTCGTATATTTTAGAATGAGGACACCCTGAGCGTAAGGCCTGAGTGGCCGCTCTAGGGGAGCGTTCAGCGACGCGGGGCGTGCAGCGTGCACCACAAACACATGTTCATACATGTAAGTGTCCTGAGTGGCGGACGCTTGAGCAGTGGACAGAGCATTCTAGCTTGTGTTCAGCAGAGCGTGCGCGTCCAACTTAAAAACAATTTGTGTTCTAACACCGTTTGTTGTAGCGTGCGTGATGTTGTTGGAAGAAAGAAGTTTAAATAAGCGAAATTCAATTGAGGCCTGAAATATGGATGTCTTCTCATCCACTTTTTAAAAATAGATTAATCAATGCGAAAGTGTGGCGAGAATTGCAAAGTGTTTTTTTTTAATTTTATTTATTTACATAATATAATAGAAAATGTATATTTGATTTATTTATTTCTGTAAATGCAATAAAAAAGGAGTATATTACTAGGTTACATGTGATAGCAATTTCTGTAAGTGTAATAAAAAAATAAAAGGTATAATAAATACTGTGTTACACATTGCTTTGTTTTATTATTTCACTCTGACCTTCCTTACACGAGAAATCAAATTTTATAAATTAAGATTTTTGTATCCGCAATATCTACAGATAGAAGGTCAGGCGCACACACCAACTTGTATTGCACGACAGTTGGGTGACTATTTCAAAATCCATACAAATCCAAAAAAATCACCCTAATGTTACGTCGTCACGTCTGCACACCACAATGGATTTTGATGCAGCGACGCAATTGTCGCCCGCAACAATAGTCACTTGTGTGGACCTAGTCTTAACAATGCAGACGGTGACGCCATTGTTAATGCTATTGTGGCTATTGTGGATACAAAAAAATCTCTCTGTATTAAAAGCAGTTCTCACTCAGGATGCTGAAATTTATGTAATTTTTGGTTTGATTCTGAGGAACTGGCGGCAGGTGGAGTCACTGAACAGAATCCGGAGAAGTATGACCTGTACCGAATTGAAAGTAAACTAGTCTCGTCAATTTACAAAGGACCTTTCGACTACTAAGGCCCAGACAGGTCATTGAAATTAATCATCTGCTCAAGAAAGTTTTGGGTATTTGAAAACATTCAATAATTAAAATTAAATATTGAGCAAGTAAGAAAAATTTGAGCTTACACAAAACACGCCCACGTCACACTTCGATCGCTTATCAGTTCACTGGGTGAATCGGAGATTATTTACACTTTTCGAGAGAACCCAGGCAGTTATAGTAAGATCCACGATGCATTGTAATTATTCAAGTGAGAATTCTGCTACTGGGTTCACCATGAACCTTCAGGAAAGTTCCCTGAAGGTCACTGTCTTCCGAGGGCTGTCATGAGTCATCAAACAAAGAATGTTTATCATGCTTATTTCTTCCTTGACCTCTTGGCGAGCGAGTTTTTGCAACCTTAAATATATGTGGGGAATGAGTTTTTTTCGTTCAATTTTATAATTTTTTTTGTTCGACATTAGGCTGTAATTGCGATGTGCGCCCGTGGTAGCATCGACAGATCTCTCATGACTTCTACTATACAGTGAATGGAACGACATTCAAGAGGAGAGGGAGCCATGGTGTGAGTTGAGGAAGGAGTTCCACTCACCGTGAGCATAACTATGTTTAGCCGCACGACTGAAGCATCAATAAAAAATACATATTTTATAAGTTTTATGTTTATTACATTTATTCAAAAAACTTACAAGAAATGTTATAGATGTTTAACCATGATTTACTATGTATATAAATTTCTTTAAATAACACGTAATACAATAATATGTTCCTAAGAGAGACATGTTCTATACTTTAACAATGATTATTTTAGGAAGTATAAGCAACATGACATGTATTTTTTATAATAAGCAAGTTTAAATTATTAAAGGGGAAGTTCTTACAGCTTTCTTATCACATTGCAAGATGACATCACATCCCTAACTAAGAAATGTCGTTTTCACTGAAACTTAAGCATTATATAACAAAATTGACTAAAAAATTCAACAATATAAGAAAATATTTTTCGTGTAAATTAAAAATTTTACATACTCGATCCTATTTCCACTCAAAAAAATACTATTCCAAAAATAAATATTTAAATAATGTTTCAATCACAATATTGATAAATCACATTAAAACGCACATTCAAAAATGATAATACAGTACATATAAGATTAGTAGTATGTATCTAAGAACCTAAAAAAAATTCAATTAAAAAATATACTGGCAGAAAATTTGAAAAAAATTGCTTCAAAATGACAAGGTAGCAGTAACTTAATCAATAAGATTGCTAAAAAATATATATATATGAAAATAAATTACATAACAATCTGATAACAAAAGAATTGATATTCCGTTCGAGACAATTTAATATTATCTCCTTTGAAGCTTGCATTAAATTATTTGTAGCTAGTTTCTTATTTAAAATACTATTATGAATGAGGTCAGCATGAATTAATTTAAAGTGTGTTAAATAATCTCTGAACATTATAATACTTTGTACAAATAATCCATATTATGTATAAATTAAACCAGCAAAACTAAAATTCATTTTTCCATTTCAATTAAAATATTATTTTTGATAATATAATTAACTAAGTATTATAAAGATACAAGCCAGAGTTTTGCATACATTCTTTGGACAGTTTTAGGTGAGATCACTTAAAAATACTTATTTGGTTTTGTTGTAAAATTAGCTAAGTACCTTTTCAAGCACCAAAGAATGCAATTACTTCATCGAGTTGTGATTACATAAATAAATAAATAAGTGTGCAAATTAAATTGAGTAAGTTCATATTTAGGAACGTAGTGCGCGAATTACTATAGTTGATGGTGTTCATTCCAATTATTGTTTAACTCTTATACAGTTCCAACAGTTTAACTCTCTTCCTTCGTTCCAATAGTTTACCTCTTCCACCGTTCCAACAGTTCAACTCTTTTACCACTCCCGAGTTGTCCTTTTTTCACATACACATTAGCACACTACTAATTTAATACACATTTATAATTTTCAATAAGACATGCGTAATACAATTTGGATCCACATAAAAACCCATGTGTTTGAACATTTCCAGAATGCTTTCATATTTTACTATGTATTTTAATTAGTTTATAATAGACAATTAGGCAACTACTTTCATTAATATAGAAGCCAATGTCTATAGTTTTCAACAAGCCAAATTAATAACTTGTAAGTGTTGGAATATCACCTTAAAATCATTCCGCAGTAATCTATATGCAATATGCAATTACTTTGTACGAATATGTGGTTTATATTCCAAAATAAAATAATAATTGTGAGGAATTATATTTCTTGCAAAGGTAATTCATGAATGTTTGAGAAAAACTTCCCAAAAGATAAAAGGAAGATATTGTGTGCTTTTTAAATGAGAAACATAACAATATGGCACCTATTTTGAGGATAAAAATAAAATAAATGATAAATACAAGTTAGTTTTAGATTAGAAGTTTGCTCTTAAGTAGGTATGTATGTTATTTTTAGTATTAGGGATTCTTTTTTCACTCTTTCTTAAATTGTCATTAAGATGATAACATTTAAAATATTATTCAGTAGTTAAATAAATAATAAAATACTTCAATAATAATTTGATACAAGAGACTAGTCATAACTAATACAGAGAAGTTCCATGTCATGATTATTTAAGTAGTATATAAAAGTATTGAAAGTCATCTCATCGATAGCCAATATGATTCTTCAATAGTAATAAAAGGTATTCGAGACAATACCAATAATAATGAGGTATATCATGTGAAACTAATCATTGTTAAATTAACATAATTTCCATGTTACAGACTAAAATGCAATTTTGAATTTATAAGATCCAATAGCGCAGTTGATGACTTCGTCGCCAGTAAACTTAAACTATTTCTCCGCACTCGAACCCTTGTTCCACGGTCATGTACATTCCTTCTTCCTCGTAGGTGGAGTCATGCTTTGCGAGGATACGCAGCAGGGGACGCAGCTTCAGCCACCACTGCTGCTTCGGGATGCGTTGCCTGTAACATAACACACATGTTGGAAAACATTGGGGCATTGAAACATTGTATAGTTAGGTGGGTAATGAAAATATATTATGTACAACATACTTAATACATAAATGCCGGGGTTGCCAGCAATGAAATTAAAGTACAAAATTGGAAGCAAAAATCATTCTCATTTAAGCACTTGATTGATACGGAACCTCAAATGAAACTTAAAAAAAAAAAAACAGGTCTATGTACTTTACTGATTTTGGGTACAATTTTTTTAATAATATAACTTGGGTTAGAGAATTTATTTAGTACTTAATACAATATAGCCTGGATATTAGGTGCCCTCTTTAGGTGGCCATATGTCCAGGATGTGTGAAAGGTAAAAATAGGACTATTTGAAGCTCGAGTGTCATACTCTCGATCTTTTGTGAAAGTACAGAGTAAAATCAAAGCCTTAAATGAATACTCACTCGAAGTTGGTCTGAGCCTTCAATTCCTCGATGGGAGTGAAGTTATATTGGCGACGGACGACACCCAGGAGACAGGCAGTGTCGGGGGTGTTAGCATTGATCTTGCCATTTTCATCCGTGCAGCGCTCAAGGGCCTGTGTTAGCCACTGGACGCACTTGGCAGCCATCTTGGTGGCCATGTTGCGATCAAACGGTGTGGGAGATCCACCCTGTTGCATATGACCTGAGGGGGGAAAAGGTATTAAACATAGTGTGTAAGTAGAACTCTTTGGAAATGTCGCAGCTTGACTCACTATGTCACAATTATGCCCAACAGTACCAGTTCATAAATCAAACTCTTTCACTCAATACAATAAAAGAGTATGATTCAGAAAGAAAGTAGGTACATATTTACATTCTTCAATTTATACGAGTATTTGATTATTAACATTCGACATTCTGGCATTTTCTGTCTGTTGAGTTTTTAGTTTTAAATATTGTAACTCTAAGTCTTGTGAAAATTATGGTAAAAGTTGCATTGATGTAAATGAACTTACCCAGAACGTTCATCCGGGCGGAAAACAGTCCCTTTCCTTCTTCCGAGTACAAGCGGTAAATAAAATCTGTGTTATAGTTCTCGGAAGCCTTCTCGTTCCTCAGGATGAGACCCCTCTGGACTCCCTCGGCCATCTTGGCAGCCATGTGGTACACGTCCTGTTGCAGGTCCTTGATGGAGATCTTCTCCTCATAGATGTAGGCAGCGTCAGCTCCTCCAGCCAGACCTGAATGCAGGAGAGATTGTCAGACATTTCGCTTATTTAGTCAAAGACATATAATTAAGCACTATTATAGTCCTGCCGCTGAAAGCCTAGGGGAGCAATTAACAATAAAAAAATTATAAATTTAATCTTTGATTTCGTAACCAAATTCAGTGCAAAAACATAAATCAATAAAAAAATGTTTAAAAAAAATTTACCTTTTTCATCTGTAATAGCAATTGGCTAATTTAAATAGCAACATCTTTGTAAGAAATTTAAATTTCATCCCCTATTATCAACATCATCTTGATTTTTTTTCAATGTGAAGGTAGTAAAAATGCTTACCAGCCACAGTAGCCAGGTAACCACAGTAGCCGCCCATAGTCTCAATGATAAACACACGACGCTTCGTGCCCTAAAACAAAAATAAAATCAATAAAGTAAAAGTATATCAAGTTTACAAATACGTACATTAAGTATTAAGTAAAATTATAAACATGTACATACATAATAATGTGACAAATTATGGAAGTTTAACTTGAATTACGGACCTTGGAATCTAGTCCTACATACATACGATAATGATATCATGAGGCAATCACAAATAATTGAATCACAATATTTGCTAGGTTAAATAGTTCAACCTCTAATACATAGTTGGAAATTTATAAATAATATCAATTTAATAAGGTTATTAACTCTAGATTTGGGCGAGAAGCCGTCCCATACATATCCGTTGTTCACACAAGCTAATCGTAGTGCCCGTCGCTAGCCTTATCGACTGGATAAAAATAGGATTTATAAATATTTTTATACTAAACATAAGATGGATATTAATAGTCAAGTATTATATATAGCTTATCGACTATGCCAGTTATGTGCATAAAATCAATCAATTTACTGTAGAAATGAGGTGAAAACGGAGAATCGAAAAAATTCTGACATTTTACGGAAATTCGTAAAATTTACCTATTTCTATTAAATTTTTTTTGCCAGACTGTCGTAAACATCATAAGAATTGCATAGATACCAAATAATGTACCTTACTTATTTAGATTTTTTCTTTCTAAAACCCTGGTGGCAAGAATTTAAATGTCATTGACCAATCAGAATGCTCCATTTAACAGGCCATATCTCTGAACCAATCAGAAGTCCTGCTTCAACAAATCTATGAAATCCATCAGTACTTACATAGGACTCAAATTCGAGGGGCACAACGGAGCAAATTTTTATGACTCAAATTCGAGGCGCGCAAACTACTGGTTAAGATCAATATAATAAGTTATAATATTATAAACTGATTTTCAGCCATTCAAAGTGTCCTATTTGTAGTCGTCCAAAGTATCGGGTTCGAACCCAGGTGCTGTGGGTTTAATCATCTGCAAGCTAAGTATTTCTTCATTATGACGGAAATAGGGAGAATTAAAATTACATATTTGTAAAAAGCATTAACTTTGTGGCTCGCCATAATTTACAATAAAAAACACATAAATTTGTTGTAGACCACTTTTATTTTATTAAAACTCTACCGGTTTCGGAAGCACCCTTCCTTCATCAGTAAAAAATTAGTTTTAATATTCTCCTGATGAAGGAAGGGTGCTTCCGAAACCGGTAGAGTTTTAATAAAATAAAAGTGGTCTACAACAAATTTATGTGTTTTTTATTGTAGAATTAAAGTTATTCGTAACACGGGACCGTTTGTCAAAAGAGTTATAATATTACCTGGGCAGACTGCCTGATCCTGTCGCAGATCTCAGAGATTTCATTGAGAGCCGTGTCGGCTCCGAGGGAGAACTCGGTGCCGGGGACGTTGTTGCTGATGGTGGAGGGGATCATGACCATGGGGATGCAGAACTCGGGGTGCTTGTTCCTAGCCTCGTACAGCTGCAGGGCGGACTGGTAGCCCTGTCAAACAAATTACATATACAATTTAACCTTCTTTAATCATTCAAAAGTAATCTCATTCATCTGGTACTATGTTTTTACGCAAAGGTACCGAATTACTGGAATCGCTAAAATTAAGAGATTACTGGAAAGTGTGAAAAAACAGAAAATAAAAAATAGGTAAATAAATATAACTGTATTTTCTACATATATATATATATTTTTTTTTTTAAAAGAGTTAATTTTATGGGTAGTAGCAATGCATGTTTTTTTTATTATTTACACAAAATAATCTCTTACTAATCAATGATTATTTTCACACTCAAACCATGTTTAAAAACTCTAGCCCCGACTACTGTTACTGGAGGTGCCAGATCATTGTAGGTGCCAGATTACTGGAGGTGCCAGATTATTGGATGTGCCAGATTATTGGAGGTGCCAGATTACTGGAGGCGTCAGATTACTAGAGTATGCATTAATTCGTACGGTTTTTTTTCGAAAATTAAGGCTTTATTGTGAAAAAATGGTTATACATTCAATGTTCAAAGTATTGTCCATGAGAAGCTACGACATTTGTCCATCTTTCTGGCAGTTTGTGGATTCCATCCCTAAAGAACTTCTCCGGCTTGGCGGCCAAGAACGAATCGAGCCAATTTTTGATAACCTGTTCCGAAGTGAAGCGTATTCCGGTGAGAGCATTCTGCATTGATCTGAACAAGTAGTAATCAGAAGGGGCCATGTCTGGGCTATAAGGCGGGTGAGGTAGAACTTCCCACCCACTGTTTTCCAAATAGTTTTTAACCGGTCTTGCAACATGTGGCCGAGCGTTGTAATGATGAAGAATTATGGATTCGTGTCTAGTCGCGTATTCTGGTCGTTTTTCCGCGATCGCTCTCTTCAAACGAATCAATTGTGTTCGGTAGAGGTCCCCTTTGATCATCTGACCCGATTTCAACAGTTCATAATACAACACACCCTTGTGATCCCACCAAATACAGAGCATTACCTTGGCGCCATGGATATTCGGCTTTGCCGTGGATGTTGATGGTTGGCCGGGCTTCACATACGATTTCTTGCGCTTGGGGTTATCGTAATGAATCTATTTTTCATCACCAGTGACAATCCGATGCAAAAATGATTTCTTTTTGTGGCGTTCAAGCAACATTTCCGACATGCAGAATCGGCGTTCGAAGTCTTTTGGCTTCAATTCATACAGCACCCAATTTCCAAGCTTTTGGATGAATCCCAATGCTTTTAAACGTCTGGAAATGGTTGCTTGATCAATTCCCAATGATTTTGCAAGTTCTTCTTGCGTTTGGCAAGCATCTTCATCGAGCAATGGCTCCAATTCTTCATCTTCAAACTTTTTTGGCTGTCTGGGTCGTTCTTCATCTTCTAAGTCGAAATTGCCACTTTTAAACCGTGCAAACCACTTCTGGCACGTTCGATCAGCTAGAGCATGGTCACCATAAACCTTCACTAAAATACGATGACTTTCGGTAGCACTTTCCTTCATGTTAAAGTAATGAAGAAGAACTCCCCGCAAAAACACTTTATCTGGCACAAAGTTCGACATTTTCAAATGAATAGAAAAAATTGTTGTTTACGCTTCAACCAAGTGACATATACTGAAAAAGATGCGCAATGACAGTAGCTTTCAAATGAATATAGTCACAGATGAACACAACGTGAAATAGTACTAGTAACGCCCTCTCTTAGAAAACCGCACAAATTAATGTATACTCCCAATAGATTAGTGAGATTCTACGGTACTCATTAATCAAACATTCATTATTAAACATTGCGATTGATTTGCCAATGGCAATTTAAACCAAAATTCCCAAGTTGTTATTTCTCAAACAATTTACAATACATAATAATTGATATGTATGTAACGTTTTCACCTTATTTGTTTGCTTGAAGTAATCACTTTGTGGTTTAACAACATGCAAAATGAATAATGAGGTAGCGGTTTCTTCCACAAAAGTAGAAATGTATTAAGTGTATGTGAACACATACCTCGAATCCTCCGATGATGAGCATGCCCTGGATCTTGAACTCCTTGAGACGAGCGGCAATCTCATTCAGCTTGTTACCGGGCAGGGTACGCTTGGTGCCGAGGAAGGCACCACCTTGGGCCACCCAACCTGTCACATCAGACCTGAAATTAAAAGAAGATGTAGATTATAAATAGTGCTGGCCACCGACAAAAACACAAAACTTGCAATACATTAGCACACCTAGCGCCACTAGCGGGAAACGTCCCAGCCGCTGTTACAAAATCAATGGCATTCACGATTCTTGACTTGGACAGGCCATATATCTTCACCTTGTTTGCTTACTCGTGTACCGTGTATTGTTTATCCAATATATATCTTTATCTTAATTGTTATATCTAATCAGTGGTGGTCTTACACAGAGGATCGCCGGGGACAACCCCCACCAGATATTCCCAAAACCCACTAAAAGAAAATAAAAAATGAGCTGAAGCTTTGCCTTTATCAAAATGAATGAATTCTTTAAACATAAAAGCAATTGATATTTGTGGAAATGATGATTCCTCTAGTGTGAAATAAATATTTATTTTACTACATTTTTAAGCTCGAAATTTGGCAGTCAGCAGTTCCTACGAACATCCGCTCCGCTCACTTCCTCATAGCTTTTTTTTTATTATTTTCTATTTAAAGGTTTTACATGTATGTGACTTTAGTAATAATTTCCAAGTACAAAGCATAATTATAAGAACAGTAAGTAAGTAAAGCATATTATTATATTAAAAGTAGGGAGAACTGTTCTGAGGCGGCCTGCACTTTTTTTTACTAATTATCCATTTATCTTAATTTGATTTTATGTAGTTTGCAAGTTTATAATCACTCAGATTTATCAGCCATGTTTTGACTCTATTTTTAAGAATATTGATTTCCGTAACTTTTTAAAATTGATTTGATAAGGCAAAGTTTTGCAGCTGGTTTTTAAAAATAATGATTTATTTTCGGTAAAACCGATTTAGTTAGGAAATAATTCAAATTCTCTATTCTGTGAGGTTTTTACAAGTACACGTAAAAAAATGTTGGTCCCCACCATCAAACAAGTGCTAGAGATGCCACTGAATGATATATATACCTATAATGCATACCTATAAATCTATACTCCTCAGATGCCATAATATAAGCTCTGCAGTATAAATCCCTAAACACTTATTATAATACTTAACGTAAACATACAAAATCAGTATTTAACCATTTTTGCCTGGACGGGACGAAAAGTCAGGTAGAAGGATGAATAGCTTACCAGTCAAGGTGTTTGATGTTTCCGGCAATGAGACCTTCAATACCATCATGGACTGCATACACAACATCTCCACGGTAGATACTGTTACGGACGAAGGACCTCACGGCAGCATTCATGCCACAGGCCGGGGCCCCGATGTGGATCACAGCCAGATTGTAGCTGACCTGAAACGCACCCATAGAACTGTGAAACAACTTTATTGATTGACTAAGGAAGCAAGCCAAACATAAAAAGCAAACATTAAAATCTTTTTAAAAAATACAACGTAAATTCATTAGAAATCACAGGTAACTTAATACATTGCGAACAAGACATCAAAAAGATGAAAAAAAATTACTTTTGGAGACATGATGGCTAATTCGGTAAAATCTACAATCAGCACCGATTATCAACAAATGATTAGAGGCATTTTTGTGATTTAAAAAAATGTGCTGTGATTGTAAATATTAAACAGTGAATATTGCAAAACACATTTTTAGAGCACTGTTTTTATAAAAAAAAAACTTTTACTGCTGTGTAATTAACCCTTTCATTAACGCATACAAGAATTGTTAGAAAAATTTTGGTGTTTTTTGTCAATACTTTAGAAAACAGCATTAGGTCTCAAAAGGCGTGTTTTACAAATGACAAATCATACACTTAAATTATAACAAAAAACTTTTTTTAATACATAAAAATGGTACAATAAAACATACCTTCAAAACTTATATTAAAAAAAAAAAAAGCAATTTAAAGAGTGCAGTCGAGATTACAAAAATGACCTTTCAAAATATAAACATAGCTACTGCCTAAACGAGTAGCTAAAATCCAATGAAAAAAATAGCCCGCAAAGCTAGTAATACCAGCAATTGGAAAACGAAAACTGCCAATTTTTATTCACTCTAGATAGGAAGGAAAAAATCTGAAATCTATGTATTTTCAAATAAGCGTACGGTACGAAAGGGTTAAAATAACACCTTGATAAAATTTTATACCCAGTGCTATAAAAAGTGTAAAATCTTAAATAATAGTAACACATATATTTTTACAACAAGTACTTACTTTTTAATTAGTAGACTTTTTAAATTATACAACAGTTTGATGGCTCACGAAAAACAAAAAATTCAGTTCAATACCAAAACTGCTATTACTGTACATATTGTCATAAAATGTGATATATAAAAAGTTATAATTTTTTAATCAGTCCAGCATACTCTTCCATTGGAAACTTGTCCCACTCAATTTCGTCCCAAGTAAAAGATAATCTGAGCTGGTCGAACGGTAAGTCGGGCGTCATTAAATTCGCACTGCTTTTTCTGTGGAATTGCGATGTGCAGTGTCATTTTCGTCATGAACTGTGAATTTTTAAATATCCATAATGTAACTGTCAAAAAATTAGACAATACGCACTATTGTGTTTTCCATATTTTGTCACAAAATAACGCATCGATTTGTTTGTGATTGGTACATTATGTACTGTAAAGTGAAGTGTCATATACATTTGAAATATGAATTATGTAAATAAAAAGTGATAAAATTGGATTTTTTTTTATAATCACTGTGCATGCACAATCACATGCACAAATACATGCTTTGTGCAATTTATCCAATTATCAGTAACAACATTGCAAGTTACAAGTTTTTAAAAAATGAGAATAATTTCCATTTATTTATCGGTGGTTAATCTACCACAATGTTCAATGTCGGGTCATTTGGACATCAATTGGAAAGATGACCATGTAATGTAAAATGCAAGGCACGTTCAGTAAATACTGAAAATATCTGGTTCATTCAACGAGGATTTTTGTACTGTTTTGTCAAAACATTCACACACAATGGGGCATGTTTCAAAGCATTTCTCAAGCACAGTTTTATTGTAAACAGATTTTAAACTGACAAAACACACAGTACCCCTACAACCTAATAATAATAATTAAACACTATATATTAAGGAACATACAGAGTTGAGAGGTTGTTATTAGAAACAGAAAGACAGTAAATTACAATGCGGTGTTAAAAAAAACAGTCTAAAAAGATTCATCTTATTATTTGTCAAGAATCCATCTACCACATAACTCAAATCAATCAGATTCTTGACGGCTGAAAAAATGCAGAAGCTGTTGCAAGGCGAGTCGTCTCCTCCAAAATCTCCAGATAGTACTTCAGTGGAAAATCAAGTTAGGGCTAGGATGTAAAGACAAGACCTTGGAGAAAAGCTGTAACGTGAATCGTCTTCACATTACTACAGCAGAACTAGAATTAGGGATATCCTTGACCGGGAGTTCTTCCAGTACTGTAAAGGGATTAGATTATTGAACATGTACTTTCAGAAACAATTGTTGAAGCATCATCTTCCTTTGTCTTGGTTTTCGTCTTTTGATCGTCTTGTTCGTTTGGTCGAAAACAATTATATGAATAATAGCTTACTACTACTATGATCTTAAATGGAATTTAAAATGAGCTATTTAACCTTTTCACTGCGTTCCCAATGTTGTTAAATAACATGCGTTTGAACACTCTTTCATTTTCTTTTCAGCTGAGTCGTATACGATCAGCGCTATGCAGTACCCATACGTGGATGACTCACATGTTGTGATCATCAAACTCATCATAAACAAACCATTTTATCAAAACCGTTGTGTAGTCGATAGTTGACACTGAAAAGTACCGCAGTGAAAAGGTTAAGAAAACAAACGCAGCACATTGAATCGGGGTAGGGATTTAGTACGCATAATAGTATGCGATTAGCAATGAATGAGTTAAAGTGTACGTAGCTTAGTTAAACGACAATTTTAACAAGCGACAAACAATGATTGTAAAATTGCAGAAAAGTTGAAGTATTTAGTGTGGGTGATTACTGATGAGAATTTACGTACAGAGTTAGTTTTATAATGATATATTATGACAGAAAAATTACATCAGCATTTAAATATATGAAAACCGACAAACCGTTTTAATTTTGTCAAGAGTATAGAATCCATTATGATCCTAAATAAAAACGTAACAACACATTAAAAATTACATAACATTTTTGTAGAAAGCCAGCTTGTTGTGGTGTAAAATTATAAATAAAATATAACACAGTAACATTGTTTTACACCACTGTCTAAAAATATTTTTGATGCCAACCGGGTTTTGTTTTGACTCAAGCTTCATCAGGACTTAATTAACCTCTGGTGTGCCACGTTAACGCCCTAGAACCGTTAAACCCCCTAGTGTGCCAGACATAAAATGGAGTATTGAGTGGCATGTGCTAGCAGACAGTAAATTCGTAAATACTCACTGTTGTTTTGCAAAATGGTATTTTTGTAAATTGTACTATCCTACTAGATAATGTGTTTATATATTTTTCAAAAATATACGTATATAGCATAAGTAAATAGCTACTTACATATATTCAAAGAAATAATTCTTTTCTCCCTTAATATGTATATTAAAAGTAAATTTAAGAAATTCAAAGATATTTTTATGGTTTTATTATATTTTCATATAGTTAATAAGTGAGTGTCCTTCACAATGAAAATAATGTGATGTTTTCCCTAAATAAATATATGCAGTCATATGGCATTGTAAATCGTAATTGCATGGTCAATGACACTTTCACAATGTCGACGCTCTTTTTCATAGATAAAATAAATGTGTTTGCACGTAACAAAACAACAAAGAATAATATTAAGATATGTTATTTACTTGCCAAGCCAATAAAATATATTTTAGTATGCTAGGAGCATTTTAGTGTCGGGTGCGTTGCTAGAGAATTCCACTCCGGCATGGCTGGCACACAGGCAATTAATACTCATAAGTTAAGTTAATAGGTCTGATGAAGTATGAGCCAATGCAACACCAGGGACGCTATTCCCGTTCTTTCTAAGGAAGATTCCTTACGTTTTTCCTTAGGGTTAAAGACTTCTTGATTAACTGCGGAATTCCGGTAAGACATAGTAAAAAGATCCTAAATAGATTGTCAAGAGATTATTTGAAAACACAAATTGATGAAATATCTTCAAGTGACAAAGATTTTGAACTAAAACTTTTAAAAACAATTACATTATATTATAATTCATTTTAATACATTTTTATTTTATTTTTAAATATCATAAATAAGCCTTCTAACGAATAATCACGTTTTTTAAAAAGGTACCTACCTCATAAGATAGTAATGACCTTTTTTGTCTGTAGTTCTAAAAGTGACATTTGAATTTCTGCTGACTTGACGTGAATCGTCAAAAATGTCAACATCTATATAATGTTTACTAGCTAATTATGTTTAAAGTAAATAATAATGTAATTGGTAACATACTTAATATTGAGTTTTTCTCTTGTTAAAACAACGCAAATATTGAGTTTTTCTCTTGTTAAAACATTGCAAATATTGAAATTTTTGATGAATGTCGCTCGCTGAATTCAGCTGACGGCTGTCATTCGACAGAACTGGAACCGCAATTAAGTAAGAAAGCTTTAACCCTAAGGAAAAAGTTAAGGAATCTTCCTTAAAAAGAACGGGAATAGCGCCCTGGTTGGCATCAAAAATATCATATAATAATAGTGGCGTAAAACAAACTAAATAGTTTTAATTTATTTTTCAATTATATTATTTGTCAGTGGGTTTGGGGACATTTGAACAGGCGAGACTTCGACAACAAATTGAAAGGGTATCATATTATATTTAGCATGTTTTAAAAGGGGACAAACATAATAAAACAATATACATATATTTAGTGGGTTTGAAACAGAACAAACATAAAAAATAAGATGCATCCGAAGTAATTACTATGGGGACTACACAATACAATAACTCGATGCAAATGTAACTTTCAATTTCCAGCCATTTTATTCGTTTTAAAATTTGGATACCTGGGCTGTATAAAATTCATTTCAATGGGTAAAATAAGAGAAGATAAAATGGCAGCATTCAAATGTGCTTTCTAGTATTTTGTTGCAATGGAAATTGAATATTGTATATGTTTAGAATGGGCATTTAAAAACCGTTTCAAATAGAAAATTGGACTTACGTTTCCCTTATTGGGAAGGGGCTTCGGGGGCTTCAACCTGGTCAACATCTTGTAGGTCTCCAAATTGCGTACGAAGCTACGTCCCCTCAATTGTACGGCCAGATCCCAGTTCTTGTCTGCCATGGCCTACGAGAGAAGAAATATTAATAATCAAAATATTGATTTCTTCATCATTTTTATAGTGGAAAAACTGGGTTGCAAGGTCAGATACACAAGGATTTCCAGAGCTGCTGTTCCAGAAAGTTAGCGCATGGATGAGAAAATTCTAATTTTTAAGCCTCTTATGAAGGCATTATCAAAAAAAAATTGCATTTAATCAATAATTTAAAGTCACAAAGAAAGTCATAATTAACATAAATACTACACAATGTGATAAAGAATTTTAAGCTTATGTAAACAGTGGTTATAAATTCTTCAGTATCTAATTAATATCAAATTTCACAGGTTTGAAGATCTTTATTTGAACAAGTGGTGTTAGTTGGTCAAAATACTCATATAGAAAAAAACTAAACTTATCAAGTACCTTCAAAATCATTTACAAATTAGAAAATGTAAAACTCGTTTTAAATAACAGTTTTTCAGGAAAATTTGTACATTTAGCTAGAGCAAATAGAAGAAATTGTGCAAATGGCATGTTGATTTTTGACAGTGATAAATTTGTTCACATCAAATTTTTGATGAGATGATGGTACAAAACGCATGGGAATTTAAAAAAACAGATAAATTCAGAAAAATCACAGTAAAATTTGTGATTCTCCTCAGGCTAGGAATAAAAAATGGTCAATATTATAATATATAAGTCAAACAAAGTTGTTCTTGGAGTTGGAGATGTCATTAGTTTGAAGTCACCAGTAAGAAGTCTTAGAAGTTAGCAGGTAGCTATAAGTCTTAGTTGTAAGTCACTAATTATAAGTCTTAGTTGTAAGTCACTAATTATAAGTCTTAGTTGTAAGTCACTAATTATAAGTCTTAGTTGTAAGTCACTAATTATAAGTCTTAGTTGTAAGTCACTAATTATAAGTCTTAGTTGTAAGTCACTAATTTTAAATCTTAGTTGTAAGCCATTAGTAATAAATCTTTGCTGTTAGTTATTAGATATAAGTTAGATAATAAATCGGCCTTGGGGTGATTTTTCCACGAAAACTAGTAAAAACGAGTAATCCATTTATTACTATCGGTTAATGTAGGGAAGGAGAGACCCTCACAAATGAGATGAACTGACAGCCTGAAGAAGACAGTTAGCGGGACGGGTGAGAGCCACCAAGAACTCTTATAACTTAAGAGAACTAGGACATCCAGAAGACTACTATAGATGTCATAAAGAAGAAACATCTCTGATGATAAATTACCTGAGCGACAGCCTTGGTACGCCTGACACACTCCATGAGCGGCAGCCTGACGGCCTGGTTTCCATCAAGGCTCACCACGCAGGGCTCTGTCTCGGGGGTGGCCTCCATCAGGGCCATCACAGCCTCGGCACCCATGCGGCAACCCTGAAAAACAGAAAATGTGGATTTAGTAATCACATTCAGGTTTGCAATTTTATTACCGGCAAATTGGGGGGTTGATTATTTTATTTTTTCCTTGTACATATAAAGGTAGGTCTACTGCGGATGTTTTTTCGAAACATTAGACAAAAAACAATACACAAAAACATTTGTTTTCATACACATTCTATCTCCTGCCAAAATATTTTGTTTCGGCTAATGACAAAACATTTTGTGTAGATGACAAGATGAGTTCTAGAATAATCTTTTGAATGTACTACATATTATTATAGGTTGGTGTAAAACATCATTGTTTTGTTTATTGTTTGAATAAAAAAAACAATATAAATATCAATTAATGTGTTTATCATAGTGCCCTTTAAAGAGCTCTGAATATGAGGGCTACAATGCTATTAGAAATAGCAAGACAAAATAAGATAACAATTAAATATATTATAACTGATGCATAAGCAAACTTCTTCTAATAACATATTATAATCTCTCGGTGGTTGAGTCGTTACCATCCTTGGCTACGAATCTGGAGGTCGTGGGTTCAAATCCCGGCTAGCGCAAGTAAATTTTATTTGATTAAATTGTGTTATATCACAATTTGTTCATTTAAAATAATATGTAGTATATTTGTGGCACATTCCAGAGTGGTAGATACTGTCAGTATCGTCCTGGTGAAAGACCACCATACGGAATCGAAACGTTGCTTGAAATGGCTTTAGCCGTGTTTAGTGACCAGATCTGAATTGCCAGATACATCCCCATCTTCCTTCTTCCCCAACTCATTCCCATCCTTAATACCTTTAGTCTCACAAAATACCCCGATTGGGGAAGCCATAGTCACACTGGCTCCAGACGGTTGGGAGCAGTTGGGACTCTAGTGTGGTATCACATAAAATATAAAAATAAAAAATCTCATTCAAACCTAAAAAACCCGTCCGATTTATAATGTGACTGATGAAGTATCGAACGTATAGGTAGACATGCACCGTGCGGTGGTTAATAAAAAATTAAACAAACCCTTCCCCCCTTCCCCTCTTCACCAGCGTGGGGAATGTTTTCCATCGGCCACGGAAAGCTGTGTATACACACACGAATGTGTAGGGTAACACCCCAATGTTCTGTGTTTTTGTGGAAATGTTTTCAAAAACCATTCGCTGGAGACCCGCCATGTTTATAGATATGGTCCCGCCACTGACAGCTCCATTTTAATCTCTATGCGTCGTTTGGGAGAAAGAGGGAGTGGTTACAACAGATCTATCAGCTTTAGTACACTTTAGCCCCTTTACTACACTGAAATAATGCACTCCAATTATTTATTGATAGCAATATAATATAACAGTAAACGTAAAGGATATATTCAGAGACTGAAATATACAAATGAGGATTGATAGATAAATAATATTGAACGGTTTAATATCATCAGTCTTTTAATATCAGAAAAATAATGAATACTCATTTCCGACTAGAGTTAGGTTTAATACAAATCTAATACAGATAGCGTGTGAAGGGTTCAAGGAAAAGTGATGGACATAATCAAAATGATTGATCATTTCAATAACGTTAATTATACAATACAATAAACAATTAAATTAAATCAAAACGTTTTGATAGGAATTCATTTTGATGAATTAGTTATTGAATGAGTATTTTTACGAAGGAAAAATTATTCAAACTTTGTTTAAACCACACTTATTTTATACGCCTACCAGTTTCGGAACAACCGTTCCATCCGATACGGTTGTTCCGAAACCAGTAGGCGTATAAAATAAATGTGGTTTAATCAAAGTTTGAGTGTTTCATTTGATTATAATGGATAACCACAAAGTGATAGCTTCATACAATAGTATGAAAAATTATTAGTTTCTTTTTAAGAGAACCTAAACCTGGTGTCATTCTTCATTGATAATCTGAATTATACTTAACTGTAACAAATTTGATGATCTGACTGTTACATAAAGTAACAGATTTTATAATCTATTACTTAACGTAACAGATTTGATGATCTGACTCTAACTTAACGTAAAAGATTTGATGATCTGACTGTTACTAGAATTCAGATTTGTAGAGTAGGCACTAACATTAATAAAAAGATGATAGTCTTACCAGCAGCCTGTCGAACGCAGACGGAGAGCCTCCCCTCTGCACATGACCCAGCACGGTGATGCGCGTGTCCTGGTTCAACTTGGCCACCACCACGTTCTTCACCGCCTCTGCCGTGATGGGCTTGCCCTCTCGGTCGATGGCACCCTCTGACACGATGATGATGTTCAGCCTCTGACCCGCCTCACGCTCCTACACAGATATAGCACTCCGGTTATAAAGGCAACTGTATATTATTACTCGTATCAACATAAAGTTACACAACTGATAGCTCCATTATAACAACTCTGTCTTGCTCATAAATGATACAAGTAACAGAAACTCTAGGTCCGTTGTAACCTCTCTATCTGTTTCATGTGTCCTCTATGAGAAATGGGGAGAATTCTGTTATAAACTCTTCACCTTTTTCATAAAGGACGCATGTAACAGAAGCTCGGGGTTCATTTGAACCACTCTTTCTGTTTCATGTGTCGTTTATAAGATGCATCTAACAAAAAGAGAGGCTATAATGAAGCTTGAGCTTCTATTACATGTGTCATTGGAAGATATTACAACGGAGCTCTCAGCGGCTAGACTATATTATGTTTACAAGGGTGTGTACTAAAGTGTACAAAATAATATCTTTTAAACTTTCAAAGTATTCTTAAGTAGTAAATTTTTTTCATTATTTGTGATTTTACAATTCTTTGCAAGAAAATTGTCACGCCGGTAATATCTGTTAAGTGACTCTTTCTAAAAGGATTCTATGTCGAAATAGACAGCAGGAGACTGCCAGAAGTAAAGGCATTTTCTAGAGGCAGCCAGGACTCTTCGAAAGTTGTAGGAGCAATGACATTTTATGGCAATTCCTGAAATGTTCAGTTCAGTTCAACTTAGATTATGTAACATACATTCTTTGTGTCAACTCATATAACAACAAGTGAATCTTGCAATTAAAGTGAATGAAGACTTTTACTTACACATGACGGAAATGAACGGAGAATGGCATGAATTATCTACATATTCTACATGCCTATTAAAAATTGTACCACTTAACAAGTATTACTAGCGCAACACTTTATGAGTCTATGAATATATCTATATGTAATCAAGAAGATTGTTATACAAATGAATTAATAGTATTACGTGGTGAACATTTATGCACATAAAGAAATTGAGCCAATTACGTAATGCTATTAGTTATTATCATCCAGTAACACGAAAAGCCAATGACCGATTTTATTACAATCGCAGGAGATCCAAAAATGTCAAAATCCAGATCCATAAAACTCATCAAAACATTTGTAACTTTAGAGTTTCACATTCACCACAGTTTGTGGTCAGCGAAAGTACCCGTTCTGCTGGTGAAGGGAATTATTAGTTCCAAATAATATTAGTAATTATGTATTGCCAATGAAGTTACTACAATTTTCACAAAACACATAAAAAAATTTAACAATCAAACAAAATCAAGTAATTTTAAATTTCTTGATGTGCATAAATCCGACATTTCCGGAGGTGTGGGTGTAGGGAGATCCAATCCAATCGCCGGACATTTGTTGTTAAATAATAAACTGGTGTTTCCCAAATCTAGTGCGTAGGTACTTAAATAAGACAAAATACATTAAAACAAAATATGTATATAAATTAACCACATAACTGGGAATCACTTACATATTTCTCAAACCGAGTCTAGTTGGCGTGATGAACGCATAATTGGTTTCTCTCTTTTTAAAGGGGTTTTGTATTTCAAAACTTTCAACGGAACAATATAAATTGTACACAACAAGAAGCTGTGACTTTTATTTCAAAGGTACTCCATTAATATTTTGTGTAACTCTGAAACTAATAACTTCACAAATACCATCCACCAGTCAGGTGGTTAATCGCATAAATAACAATTTTGTAACAACTAAAATTAACTAAATGTAATAACACCGTAAGCAAATAATGTTAGGAGAGCGTGCAAGCAAGCAAAATAGGGTGTGAAACGTAAAAGATGAAAAGACGGCGGGGTAGAACTGCAGATGTAATAGCTGTATAGATTTAAGATTTTAGCGTCTTGAATAATCCTACCTGGTAGAGTTTATTGCAAAGCTTTTCTTCCCAGTTTCGAGGGGCAGGATCTTCAGGAATGAATACATAATCAGCTTCACTTGCGAGGGCAGCTACTAGAGCCAGATAACTGCAAAAACCACCTCACACATCAACATCTAACCCAATCCCCATTGTGAAGCAATAGCTGTCCATCATACTGAAAAATGCATCCCACAACATTAAGCCAACAATTTCACATAATATGTAGGCTTCAAATGCAATGAGTTGACAGAATCCGCTGGAAGTTCTTTATCGGGACATATGTCTCCTTCCACCTAGAAGAGGATATGAGGCTAAAAATTGATAAACGAATGATTTGTCGAAAAAATTACAGCAGTGTATGAGAAAATGGTTATTCATCAAACGGCGATGTAAGTTTTTGATTACAATGCCCCAAGCCAGTGATAGAGTGGTATTAGATAAACCGCCAGATATGATTCCATTGCCAATATCAGGTAAGATCCTAGTACCAAGAATCTTTGCGCATCTGTATCCGTTTATTTGAACTGTGTTCGGACTGCAGAAAGCAGAATTGAAATACAAAGAATTACCTTTTCTTCTTTGAGCCATTTACACCTTCCATGCCGTGGAAATTTTCTTTTATGTATTACAGGTTAAAATAATATAATATTTAACATTCAAATTAAAAATATGAAATTCTATACAGATACATAAATAATTTATTTGTTAGTGATACGTTTAATTTCATAATATGCATAAAAATATAATGATACTATGTATTCTTTCAATTGAAATATTTTTTCTTGCATTGTTTACCAAAAATTTTAATTTGATTAATGTCCATGGTATATCCGACTGAGGAATGGTCGGATGAGACAAATTTGTTATGAATTTGAAATAGAATCGGTGTTTTGAAAGTTTGTTTACAGAGCAACTGTATCGAGTGGCACATTATCCTGAAGCATTAAAAATAACATGAAGGCAAACAAGTGAGACCCATTTCCATCCCGAGTATTGGAAGGTTCTTGCCTGAGCGAGGCGCGTACAGAGCAAGTCGGGCCAGTCATCCGCCGCCGGCTCCTCGGGAATGAAAAGGAAGCTTGCCTCCGTGCACAGAGCGGCCGACACTGCCAGAAATCTGACGACATCAACACCATGACATTATTCCACACAATGCAACGTCATGCACCATTTGACTACATACATTACTCCACCGACTTACCGATGCAACAAAAATACATAACATTCTACTCCTATTTACAACAATGAAAGAGCTAATGGCTGTTTAAACCACGGAGCTATAAATCCTACTAAGAGGAGTTGCCTAAACAATATGAGGCAAATGCCTAAGTTTCTAGGCACTTTCGTTAACTGAATTCAGTTGCTTAGCAGACTTTGTCTGAGACGTACACCCCTCGTATTTATTCAATCTTCACATAATCCGTGAAATCGTCCATAAGAATAAAACAAAAAGATGGATGGAGTAAAATTTCACTAGTAAATTTATGGTCACTGTCAAATTGAATGCAAACTGTGCAGATGAGAATAGCTATATGAAATATACACATCAAAAGTCATCATCTGAACAGCAATAAGCAGATACGGGCGATGTGTAAGCGAGAGAGTTACAAACAAGTGAGGACACTCTATTGCTTGCTGCTTCTCCTGTTATTCGTATTTATAGCTTCGTGGTGAAAACACAACTTCAGACATGTATTGTAATACAATGCATCGTTAGGCTACACACTTTATAAGAACATAATTACTTTACTGGTATGTCAATGTATAAATGTATGTTAGTCTACATTGTAGAATTGTTATTGTTACACGTCGCTCGGCATGGAATAATGTGTGGACAAGATGTAGTTGTTCTAAAACAACAATTGTTGTGAATGCAAAAATTGTGATATTTCAAGTGTAAACCACAAGCAAAAAATAATACGGCATAGAATAAAGTTAAAAGTATACATAGGGAAACACGACTACGCTAAGTAAAAGTATCTGAGATTTAAACAGAGTGCAAGAATGTCCCATAAAGAAGGAAAAATCCTTTAGATTCCTTGCCTGTAGAAGTTTATTGCATAGTTTAACCGGCCAATCTACTGGAGGTGGCGATTCGGGGACAAATACAAAGTCAGCCTCGGAGGAAAGGGCCGTCACAAGGGCTAGGTACCTGGGGGAATCATCGTCACTTATTAAATGAGAACCTTATACATATTAAGAAACCTAAAAAAATCATTAATCAATGTAATCTCTCCCTTGGAATATCAGAAGTGTCCTGTAAACATTATTATCTCTGTATCGTGGAAGCTACTTAATATTAAAAATAATATTACTTTAAGTCTGTTAGTGTGACTATGGTTCTTCTTTAATCGTGGAAATTCATAGTATAAATTCTTATCATAACCTCAAAATTCGCTGATAACAATAGAGACTTAGTGCGGGTTGTATCAAGAAACTTGAAGGATTCATAAAAATTTCAAAGTTAACTTTTAGTGCACCAAAATTACCCATTGGATACTCAAAATTATTATCCATTAAACGCAGGCTTATTCGAGGTGCAATGTCAAAAAATCGTTTCTCTGAATATAACTAGCTATTCTGGGGAAACTACTTATGATAGATGTAAACCAGTTTTGTAAATATACAAACACATTATCTGTCATGTACAATTTACAAAAACATCACTTTGAAAAAAACAATTAAGTTATTACGAAAATAGACTCAGGCGGGCCACACCCAAATTTACCTTCGGCTCACTGCGAAAGTATTAGATCACGGGCGCTCGGCGTTCGAAAGGTTAATATATATATAATAAGTTCTATGAAAGTTCTATACAAGATCTGTTATTATTCACGCACTATGAAACAACTGGCACATAATGTAATAATAACAGAACTTGAACATTAACTTTAAAATTTTGACAAAATGTTGAAATTCCCCGAAACAACCTGCCCATAGACGATCTTTGATAATTGCACTTGAAGATTATATGAATTAGATTCAATTCCTTGGAGTTTAGAAAAACATACTATTTTTAACAACTACGGTATATATACAATCAGCAGGCTTATTCTGTAATATATATGTATTTTAAGGTTGGAATAATAAAATACCTTAACAATTATTCATTCAAATTACAATAAATTGAAGGAAAACAAAGTGTCAGAGTTTACAAATATCCTGGATAAAGTGGTTATAAAAGTAGATCAGTTGTTGATCCATTGTTGTTTAAATGAGTTGCCTCTGAATTGAAAACAGCCACGGTGTTATCCAAACTCCAATAAAACATAATCAGCCTATAACTCTTTTAAATCTTATATGAATAAAATTTCTCCGCCTTATGCAAACAACTTTTGTGGATATGATTTAAGATTATAATGTACAATTTTATGTTGTTTGACCTTTGGGGTATAAAGCTTCAATGTTTCAGACAGCTTTGAAGTGTCCATCATCAGGATAGATACAAACAACTGCATGGCTGACCATCACCAGGACAGATGATAAATGGCTGTACGAAACATTGGCTCTAGAGGGGGGAGAAAGCTTAACACGACTTAATACCTCAAAGGTTAAACAACATAAAAATCTTATATGGAAGAATTTGCAGCTGAAACAGGGGGTGGTCAGTGCCTTACCCACAGTGCCTGCCCATGACCTCCATGATGAAGGTCCTCTGGTGGGAGTAAGCCGTGCTGACGATGGCGTCAATGGCCTCGATGATCCTGTGCAGAGCGGAGTCTGTACCGATGGTCATATCTGTGCCGCAGAAATCATTGTCGATGGATCCCACCTACAAAAAGGTGAATTAATTGTGGGTGTTTTATTGAACAGCACAACTGCTTATATTATGTTAATAGATGAAAAACACACTAAAACAATATAGTATCGTCTTATAAAAAAAGCGCAGAAGAAATAATTCTACACTTTTTTGTTGAAGGAAACATTGCGCCCTTGAGGTGATTTTCTCACGAAAACGGTGCTTTAGAAATAATCCATTTATTATTAAATTTGAATTTTAAATGATTACGGGGACCTAGCTAGTAAATATAAAAAGACATTTTTCAAGCCTTAAAGTGTTTAGAATTCTCTATTGCTATATTTTCGTTTATTGTATAATGCCCATTCTGTCCTTCTGAAGACCATGCAATATGTAATTATTATTATTTTATTTTTATGTTTTTGTATTTTTATTGTAAGAGCCATTTTCTCAAATACTTTTGCTAATAATGCTGACCTAAATTCTAACTCTAATTAAGCTTTAGAAATTTACTTTTCTATAAAAAAAATCATAACCTTCGGATGACTTTCAACCGTGTGTTAGTTTAAATCGAAAACTTTTTTAACAGAATATTTAAATCTTTTAGTTTATTTTAAAACGGAGCAGGGACTGATTAATTAACTATATTTTTTTTCCAAGTGAAACAACATTACAAACCTTTTACCAATTTAGTATTTTAAAAAGGTAACATTTTGATATTATTTATTTATAATGATCATTTGTGGAACTTTTTAAACTAGTATGAAAGATAATATACATAATAATATTCTAAAGAAATAGCCTGTTTGACAAAAAATGCTCATTCTAACTAAATTTACATATTTATGTATGAATTTAAATTAGTGGAGGGGTTATTGCAAGCTTTTAACACAAAACAACGGCAACTGAGGAGACTTTTTACAACATTGCATCATAAACATGGAAAAAACAAAGTTTGAAAATATTCCTGGTTTTTTTAAAGTCGTAATTGCCCGGAGCCAGTCCGGATATTGGAATCTTTAATTTGGAGTGTGTTGTAAGGCTGAAGGAAGTTGGGAAGTACCTGGCTATTCAGATCTAGTCACTAAATGTTTCAACTCCGAATGGCGGTCATTCACCAACGTGATGCTGAAAGTAGCTACCACTCTGGAATATGTTACAAGTATCTTACCATGCCAGCGATGTGCAAGTACTTGCACTTATCGAACTGGTCCTGGGTGATCTTATTGGTCTTCAGCAGCTCCTCAAGCAGGTTGTTCCACTCCTGGCGAAAGAGATCAGCTCCAGTGAGGGAGCCATCTCCGCCGATGACCACAAGGTTCGAGATCCCGCGGGAGACCAAGTTGTAGGCAGCGGTCAGGCGGCCGGGCCTCTCCCTGATTTCATTCAATTTGATCATTATTTTATTGAACTTTCTCTAAATTTCATTATTATTTTACTGAACTTTCTCTCAATTTCATTAAATAACATTATTTTATTAAACTTTCTCTAAATAACATCATTATTTAATTGAACTTCCTCTCAACTTCTTTAAATATCGGCACAATTCAATGCTCTCAGACTTCAATCAAAATCTTGTTGAATTTCATTAAATTTCAGAAATGTTTTATTTGAACTTTTCTAAATTTCATAAAATGACATCATTATTTACTTAAAAGTTGTAAAATTATTATTTATATACTAAAAGACTTGAAAAGGTTGGTCTTTGCTTGCATAGACTCCAGTATGTTTACTGTTTTTTTTTTTAATAAGGAAATGAAATTGGGCAATATTTCGATATACTGTAATTATTTTATTCTGAGTATTTATTTAACAGAAGCATTTGAATTGCTTAGCCATGGAGAGATATATTTTTTTAATGATTTTAGTAAAATAAGTATTCTGTAAGTTGTTAAAAACTCTTAAAACATAAAATTACAAATAATTATATTTTTTAGGTTTCATTAGATAAATTAGTAACTGCTTTTAAATCTGTGGCCAGGGACAATGTACCTACGTTATAATATTTATTTTGGGAGTTCACAATTGGATGGAGCGATTATTATCCTTATTTAACCTCTCCATTAGGGAGACCGGGCAAAGCTGACCTTTGTAACATTCCAATTTGTGGTTCATGCAATCAATAAATTGGTCTACAACGAATAAGTATTTTTCAATAAACATGTAATTGAATATTAATTTCAAGATTGCAAAAAAATTATAATTTATAAGCGTGGGTAAAATTTTATCATTGATACTGAGAAATACAAGTTAACTCAAGTGTTTATTTTGCTTGATAAAACTTCTACGAAAAAAATATTATTTGATGTATAACCAAAAATTTTTTTTTTTTTTACCTACTGGGAAGTTTACCAAGATTCATCATTATTATTCAAACTTTTAATAATCATATTTCAAAACATTACACAAGCTTAAATATTAAATGTCTAATACTGGAGATGGTGGACTATGAAAGACTTTCTATGCGACTCTGGTTATTCTACGAGATGTAAAAATATGTTGTTTTGAAAAATTAAATAAATAAAGAAATTTTGCAAACCTGAATGCAGAGCAACGAGCAGAGCCAATGACAGTACCACCCCTGTGGATGATGGAGCTCACCGAGGACCAGTTGGCTTCCTCGATGTTGTCACCCCCGTCCACCATCCCCTGGTAGCCCTCCCTGATGAAGTACACCTTGCAGCCCAAGTACAGTCCCATTCGCACCACAGCCCTCACAGCTGCGTTCATGCCCTGGGAGTCTCCTCCGCTGGTGAACACGGCGAGCCCCTTTCCCTTGTGGGCTCCCCGCTCAATAAATTTTTGCGTCGCTGGATTATCCATGTTTAATACTGTTATTGAACACTAACAAACCAACCTGAGAAATAAAATTGACAACAATTGATCATTCGAAAAAGCTGCCTAATCAATTCCATTTATATGTGAAATTTACCTTTTCAAATTATTTCAATCCAAAGTTTTTAACGCTGGATCCAGCTCCCGATAACTCACTTAATTTCGAGAAACGCTCTTCGTATTTGACAGAAGTTCGCGGCGCAAGGTGATCTTGCCAAGGTGACCTTTGCTTTGAAGGGTAAATTTGACGTTTGTTCAACGGCTAGAAGCCGAATAAGTTCCACAATAAATCAAGGAAAGATGTTCTTTATATTTCCTACGTAGCATAGTACTCAGTGCCTATTTTGCTTGAAAATTATGAGTGACAGTGTTGTCAAGCAATTCAATCGATATTAAGATGGTTACATACAGCATAAGATAATATCATAATATATATATGGGGGGGAGGGTACGCTCGCCATACAATTGTCACAGATATATGATAGTACCCGTGTGTGACGACTGTATGGGATTGTATGGTGAACGATATCGAGAGATATGCCAGGCCCACATATTATATTAACTGTGTGTAACAGGTATTATACATGGAAGATATCGATGTAGAATAGATTACGTCAATGTACATAATGCCTGTTACACACAGTTTCATGACATGTTTCATTTTTTGGTTTCTTGTTAAATTTATTTTTAGAAGGAGGATAGAATTTAATTAGGGGGTATACATGGCAACCTAGGACCTATATGGAAATATAGGATAGATAGGACTAAAGGAATGAATTGAGCGTTGGTTTTAATTTATTGCTTCCTGTTTTTATTTCCCGCTTCATTCCAGTTTCTAGCTTCCCGCATTTATGTTGTGTTTTTTTTTTCTCTCGTCGCTTCTCGCTTCTTGGGGTCCAGGGGGCACTGACGAACATTCTGATGAAATTCTTAAAATATTTATAGTAAAAAACATTTAGTTACTAAAATAAAGTGTAAGTGAGAGACTAAGTAACTCTGCATTTAGTAAAAGATTCCCACCAGGTGGTACTAATGAAAATTCTGATAATTTGCAGTAATTAAAAAAATATATATATTAAAAGAAAATTGTTACTAAGAGAAAAGTGTTTTTGTTTCCCGCTTCTTCTTGTTTCAGTTTCTAGCTTTCCGCTCTCTGCATTTATGTTTTGTTTTTTTCTTCTCGCCGCTTCTCGCTTTTTTCTTCTTGCTTCTCATTTTCAGCTTCCCAATGTTTCATGCTTCCCGCTTCCAGCTCAAAAAATATTAACGATCTAAATTATATTTTTAAAAAAAACAACAAAATTTGACTTGAGTCGTTATTCATCTGGACCTTTTTATTTACAATAAACTGTCAAATGAAGCCTAACCTCAAATCTGAATGTACAGCCTGGCAGAATATTCTTGACAAATAACAAATTTGGAACCAAGCGTGTCATTTCTATGGCAACACCAAGGTCTTTGACATTTCATTGTCATTTTTCAAAAAGTACCATAACCTCAATGAAATTACATTTCATCTAAGCATAATTTATCACTACTGTTTGCTTTAGTTATTTATCAATTTACAAATAATTTAAAATGAATAGACCAATAGACAGTGGAACGAGGGGGGTTATTTACTGTGTATTTCGGCGATGTTTAGCTGAAATTCACGAAGAGGCTAAGAGTCTATCGTTGAAGACGTTTACAAACCCACTGCTGAAATGATTGGTAAGTTATAATGGTCTATTGACAAATTTCGTACGTATTTAAATAATATTTTTGTGGATTTATGCTGATTTTTAAACAATTGCAATGTACATTCATATTTAGGGTTAGAATTCATTTGACAGTTTATTGTAAACAAGAAGGTTCAGAAAAATAACGACTCAAGTCAAATTTTATTGTTTTTTTTTTAAATAATTTAGATCGTTAATATTTTTTTTGAGCTGGAAGCGGGAAAACGGAAGCGGGAAGCATGAAACATCGGGAAGCTGGAAATGAGAAGCAAGAAGAAAAAGCGAGAAGCGGCGAGAAGAAAAAACCAAATCATAAATGCAGGGAGCGGAAAGCTAGAAACTGAAATAGAAGAAGCGGGAAACAAAAACCCTTTCTATTTTATTCAAAATATTTTTTTTATTTATTACTAAAAATATATTTTTTTTAATATATACTCCAAATTATCAGAATTTTCATCAGTTTCCCCCGGCGAGACTCTATTACTTAGTGCAGTTACTTAGTCTCTCACTTACACTTTCTCTTAGTAACTATTTTTTTTTTTTTTTTAATATAAATATTTTTAAAGTTTCTATAAATTTTCAGAATGTTTAGTGCCCCCTGGACCTGAGAATCAAGAAGAAGATGCGAGAATCGGCGAGAAGAAAAAAACCACGACATAAATGCGGGAAGCTGGAAACTGAAACAAGAAGAAGCGGGAAATAGAAACAAGCAGGAAGCAAGAAATTAAAACCAACGCTCAATACATTTCTTTATTCCTATCCTATCTATCCTACATTCCATATTGGATCTAGGTTTCCATGTATACCGATAATGTATGTGACTCTTTACTTAATACACTCTTACTTACCCTTTCTCTTAGTAACATTTTTTGTTTTAATAAATATTTTTTAAATTACTACAAATTACGTATTTATTTAATATTTTCCTGATTCCATCTTCCTATTCACATTTATGAACACCGTTTGTATAAAGTAAAAATATACATCTTTAATAACTGTAAATTCACTTTGTGGCATCATTTAAAATTAAAAATACAAAATATTTACTTGAACCATTATGGCCATGAGACATATTAGTGTTGCCATTTGAAACATTTTAAACGACTACAGCGCCATCAATTTTTGGCTACATTTAAATGTCAAAATGTACATTACATTACAAAAATATTATTTAAATACGTACGAAATTGACGAAATTTGTCAACAGACCATTATAACTTATCAGTCATTTCAGCAGTGCGTTTGTAAACGTCTTCAAGTTAGACAAGAGTTTATTAGCGTGAAATTCAGCTACAGAGCGCCGGAATACACAGTAAATAACATCCCTCGTTCCACTGTTTATTGGTCTATTCATTTTAAATGATTTGTAACTATCGATAAATAACTAAAGCAAACAGTAATGATAGATTATGCTTAGATGAATTGTTATTGAGGTTCTTTCTGATAGTTTTTGAAAAACAGCAATGAAATGTCAAAGACCCTGGGGTTGCCATAAAAATGTCACACTTAGTTCAAAATTTATCAATTCTCAACAATATTCTGCCAGGTTGTAAATTTAACTCTACTCATAACTGTCAGATAATAGAATCGAACTTTTAAGAGAAAATCTTTTTTTAAAGAACAATTAAAATCTTCATAACTGTAAAGCTTTGCGTCACTATTTTATAGATTGTTCTCATGGAATTTCTAAGTCAACGACACGTTTCAGTTAATTTCCATCATGTGTTATAGGGCATAGAAAATATATTCAAACTGCAAAAACATTCAAGTCGCTTCACCCACATATTTTTATTGGTAGGAAAAGTGTTTCAATTCGGACGAAACCGGGTAGATCCTAGTCAAACTATGAAATGTTACAGTGTAATTTGCAGCGTGAATGATATATCTATGCTCGCAGCCCTTCAAAAATATGCCATTCTAATTAATAACCCTGTCCACACACCGCGTCGAGGCAGTTCCAATTCCAAACCAACAAATTATTTGTTTAGCAGTCAAAAAGGCGAATGAAATCAATTGTGATCGCAGTAATATTCGGGGCCCTTGCATTAACGTTTAACTATTGCTTGCTCGCACTTGCATAGGTCATAAGTCGCACGCTTCATGGAGTCAGGACTAACTATTGAATGAATAGTGAGAAATCGTCGTTAATTCACGAACTAAAAAAAATCGAGAATCTGAGACCTATAGCATTACTAGCCAAATTGGCCACACCGCGCTCCCAAGCAAACATATAAAAATTTTGGTAGTCAATACAACTAAATTCAGAATATTTCGGTCCTTCGAAATGCTCTATTTATTGCTCGATATCTTGTTCGCACTTGTTGAGGTTATTCGGGCGCACGCCTCGTGGAATCTCAGTGCACTGAGACTAGGCTGTTGCTGTGAATATTCCTTCCAGATTTCATTTAAATCTTTGCTACCCTCCTCAACATACAAGCAATTTTATTTATGCAGATTCAGCCAATAAAAAAAACTGAATACAAAACCCGTTCAGGCCTACCGTTCTTCAAAGACGTACAGACCTGCCACAAGTCACCCCATACTTGCCTTATTTCTCTTATACTGAACTGTATTCAGATCACTGCTTACCTCTTTACAAGTTCACTTTCCTTTCCCACCTTTATTAGCTGTACTCGGTTGTCTATAAAATGTACTTTTCTAATTTTAGCTGATGATTGCCAATCATTGTGGTTACAATAGTATTGCCAGAGCAGTGCTATTCTATGAAATGTAACATCTCACTTGGAATCCTTACATATTTGGAGTGGTGTAAATGTTAAAATCTGACTCACTACTAGCAGTGGTTCAAACCAGCGACCTTCTAACAAACCAAATATGTAATATTCTCCATGGTTAATATTCAGATCTGCCTGTGTGGGAGACAAGGTTGAATACAATTATTGAAATGGCCACCTTAGCAGATAAAGGTACTTAGGTATCTAATCTAAAAATGGGTGATGAAATACAATAATCCTCCGCTAATCCCGCAATTGACTGATGGGAATGAATTGAATACAGTGCCATAGAACAGAATTAGCAGTGGATTAGCGCAGTTGAATCAGGGCTATCCAACTAGTGTATTGATTGTTTAGGAATTGAATGAAAATGGATAATATTTGTAATATAAAATTATAATTTATTGATAATTACAACATAAAATTGTTTAAAACGAAACATATATTTATTATGCGCTTAGTGAATCTCCTCTCGACTATACAGGCAGGCGTATTAAAAATGTATAAAGTTAAATATTTGAAATGCTACTTTTCTTTCCACTGAACTTTGTATTTGTAGCACGAGTTGGATAGCTCCGTGATGAAAGTTTCGAATGATGGGTAAAGTAAATAAGATGGTGTACTTTTAATAACTTAAATCCATATATATTTCTATCCATCAGGTCAGCTTAAGATTCGGTGTAAATACACAGTTATAGAAATATAAGACTTTTGGTCAGGACACATAACATGTAGGTGATTCGTATGTGAGGAGTGGGAATTATTACACTGACATTCAACATTTTTACAACCAAATTACTTATGAAAAAAGATGACAAGATATTTTGAGAAATATAATAAAAAGTATATTACAATAAATTCCAGCTGCAACTGTTCACTCGACAGACGGAGATATTGATTGGGAAACATGGCCGCTGCCCTGCTGCCCTTCTTCCCACACGGGTAGGGCCAGGAGCCAGGAGCCAGCCCGAGCCGGACCTAAAAGGGGCCACCAGCCGCACTCCATTCCATCGGGCTCAACGCTCACACTACATCGTCTAGGTGTCTTGCATTCTGAACGGACATACAAACATTATAATATAAAAATAAGCAACAATATCAGTCATCCTTTCATATAGGTAAAGACACAAAGGAATATGACTCCCATTCAGATTCAGATATACACATATTCCACAATAACTGTAAAATGGTAAAACATCAATCAGTAGTAAACTGTAAACATCGAGAATGCAAGAGGTTCCAAGATGACACTTAAAACAGTGCAACAGTCTCTCAGTTTGGTATCAGTGACTGCGAAACTCACAAACTTGAGCGCCACGGGCAACGGAGGTACCCATTAACAACAGGAATAGAGGTGTGGGCTAAACGAGTAGAAACATGACAATGACATGAAGATGGTAATGGTGAGTGTTTGTTTGTTTGTTGTGAGGGAAACTAGTTGTCCCCAGTCTCCTGTTGCTCCTCTCCGTCTCCCTGCGTGTCTGAGGTCCACAGCGTGAGGTTGTCTCGCAGCAGCTGCATGATGAGGGTGGAGTCTTTGTACGAGTCTTCATTCAGGGTGTCTAGTTCCGCAATCGCGTCATCGAAGGCCTGCGACAGACACAATAATAGTTAGCAACTACCTCCTTTAATATATATAATTGTAACTAATCCATATTCCATGTATTTCATTATAGCATAACACCGAGAGGCAAACAAAAAAAAAAGGATTAATACCAATAACACCAACTAAAAACAAAAAAAAAACAAACAAACCATCCAACATACATACATTCATTCAGTTTACATGTTAAATTAGAATTAGCAGATTCTAAGAATCAATTGGCATGGCATGGCATGGCTGGCTGGCTGGCAGTCAGAACTTGAAACACAGAACACATGCTTGCTCACTACGGGTTAATATAGTTAATAGACAGTGAAAGTGCTGGTTGGGTCTGTTGGAGCATCAGATTAGTTTAGTATGTAAAGAGTGGCACACGATGCAGATGATAGTAAAGTGAACCTGTTTGGCCAGGTGGCAGGCGCGCGCCGGGGAATTGATTATCTCGTAATAAAACACCGAGAAGTTCAGTGCCAGACCGAGGCGAATGGGATGCGTGGGCTGCATTTTAGCCTTGGCGATATCAAACGCCTCTTGATACGCTTTCTGGGAGTCCTCCACCACCGCTAGCATTGACAGACAATATTAATACATGTTACAGTGCCAAGTGCCAACCGCCAACCACCACCCGCAACGTCTGGACAACAATACCCCCTACTACTGTGTATAAGTGAGAAATGACCTGTTTAGCTAGTTGACACGCTTTGTCGGGGGAATTTAAGATCTCATAGTAGAATACTGAGAAGTTAAGCGCCAGGCCAAGTCTGATGGGATGTGTTGGTTGCATCTTCGCTTTGCTGATTTCAAAGGCGTCTTGGTATGCCTTTTGGGAATCGTCAACGACTGCTGCAAAGTTCATATAAATAACAAGTTTAGTTTAACTTCCAAGTGAGCAGATCACATGATGGTAGAAGATGGGGAAAGGTATTGGAACTTCAGTAAGACTAATCGAAACGTCACACCCGCCTTGCGGATCAATCTCTGTTTCTAAAAAGTTTTCATCATTTGCTCCTGCTCCTCGCCATCGGGACATTGAGTGACGATATCGCTTACAACTTATTTCACTTAGCACTAATATGACAGTCCATTTCATTCGATGAAGTGGAAAAGATTTACTATCATGTTGGGTTATATTTGAAATGAAAGAAATCATAAAAGTAAAAAAGACTTACTGTTTCGTGTTTCTCCTGTTGCGACTTCCGCTAGATATCTATAATAATCTCCCTTCATTTTTAAATAAAATACCTTTGATTCTGCGTGGCTGGCTTTGGGGATAAGATATTTGTCGAGCAGGCCCTACAAACAAAACATACAGCTGCATTTTTAAATATATATTTTATTATTGGGTTTAGAACCACCTAAAAATTGACTACATGCACAAAGATATTCACTTTGAAAGCTTTATTTAAAAAAAAAAAAAAAACATACATTTAAAACAGCATTAAAAAAAAATACACTGTCAATTTTTTGTTTGTTTGCGTAATTAATGCGAGTAATTTTTCAAATTAGAGTAAACAACCATTGTTAGGAATGCGGTAGATCACCTATGCCACTGGGAGTGTGAAAATTGAAAAAAAATTTAAGCTGACGTAATTTTTTTTTTGAAAAATATCGTAAAAGTGACAGTATTACGTCTGAAAAGGGGAAAACGGCAAAATGTTATGTACGGTAGGTAACAGCGGCGGCTGCGCGGCCTGTCGCACGCCGCCCTGCCGAGTCGCCGCCATACTGCGCCCATCCCATTTCCGAGCGAAAAGCCATCATTTCCCTATCCATCCCACATCCCACTTTTACAATCCCAAGAGATGACACGCAAAAAATGGTAGCGATTTCACGCTCAGATCGCGTGTGCGGCAATGTCACGCCAGTTGAGTAAAGTCTTCCGACCCGCTGGCGGCTTGCTTACATCACGCCTGGATTTGGATAAGCGCGATAGTGACGTCATGCAGTAGGCGGCTCGCGATTGACAAATATTGTGTTAAGGAATCCGACCGATTTATAAAAACGGAAATCGATTCATGCCCATTGCACATTGCACGTACGGAGCCATTGACTGAATGCATTAAGCGTGGCGTGGTAAGGGTAAGGTGTGTAGCTCATTATTTCGGAATGACAATGACTGTGGCGAGTGAAATGCGACATTCACCTCGGTAAATCATACGCGGACATCTGTAATGATGACAGGCCGGGATATATATATACACAGAGACAGCCTTAGATGATGACGTCGCACGCTGGATAGATGAATATTTCCAACCCCTGTCGCGATCTAAAAATAAACCTGAAAGGGGTAAAGTACATACACAAAGAGGAACAATCGAACACTTACCAAAACGTCATAACATATTTCTCTGAGTTCTTTTTCCACTTTTTCTCTGTACTCCTTGGCCATCTGTTGTTTCCTCTCTGAGCCCTCCGTCTTCTGCTCGATGGAGGAGATGACTCGCCAGGAGGAGCGGCGCGCGCCTACCACGTTCTTGTAGGCCACGGAGAGAAGGTTCCTCTCCTCGTTGGACAACTCCACGCTGGTCTCCGTGACGGCCTTCATGGCCGCCGCCATGTCATCGTACCGCTCCGCCTGCTCCGCGAGCTTGGCGCGCTGTACCAGTTCTTCCTTGTCGACTGACATCGTGCAGCGGGCGGGAACTGGATGACTCACGATTCACCTCCTGTAAGCACACAACACGACTACACTAGAGCGGCTACCGAGGCAGGGAACAGGCAGGGCGACTACTAGTAGAGAACGTCAGTAAGACTAATCATACAGTCACGCCCGCCTAGCGGATCAATCTGTGTATTGAATAGTTATCATCATGATATGGTATGCACCTGTGCTGGCTGCGGCAGACTGCTGGCCCGGTGCTTGGTTGGAGTGGCGAGAAGTGGCAGAATGCGATCTACGCTAGTCTACGCTGCGGCATCTCCGCTCCGACTGGCGGCGCGCGTCACCGGGGGGGCGGGGGCGGGCGAGAGTACGCTGTGCCTGTACATGTCTGGCGCGCACTCCGCCCCCGCTCCCACACCCCACACCGCCCCCCCCGCCCCGCCCGGGCCCGAATATTGATCGCGAGGGCCGGACCACTCCAGACGCGGCACCGCCGTTTCTCGATGCAACACACCAACCAACCCAAGCGACTACACCAACCAACGGGACGACTGACAATGCGGTTGAAAAATCGATCCCCATTCTTTTACGAGTCGACGAGAAACTTCTACAATGCCATTAAAGGTGAATAAATAGGGTCTGATCCGCCATAAACGGGTCAAGGTTGTACGACATACATGTATGTATTGATCACGCGTCTGCATTTAGTGGAAATCCGCACACGGTCCGTTAACCTATCGCTGGAGGTACCGTTCTCATCCAAATCACCATTCATCTTAACAGCTACTTCGATGCAACGCGATTCTAATTCCTTTCCAACGAGCCATCAGCCGTGAATCACGATCATTACATATCACGCCATTTATCTATCCACCCCTAAATATTTATAGGCGAACCGTCCTACAGATTTGCGGTAACGTTAATCGCCGAAATCAAAGAAAAAATGTTGAAAATATATTTTTCCTTGGTAAAACGTAAGGAACTTTTTGTTTGGGGGGTAATAATTAATTACGCCAGTAAGAAGGCTGCGGTTGTAGCGATGTAGCGGGCGAGAAAAATACAAGAGAACTGTTTGTAAGGTGGAAGACTTGACCACGGGCATTTGCTAAAAATGCAAAGGTGGATTATAAACGGTTTAAGTTTGATTCACATCTACTAGCACCGCGCGGTGCACGTAAAGTGACAGGCACGGCAAAATTACTTGCTTACATTATCTATGTACACATTCACGCACGGTGTAATATGAATACTCCCTTCCGAGTCGTGCCCGCCGCGGTACGTGTCTGCACCGCACGGTGCCGGTAGATGTGAACAGACCTTTAGTTATACCAATAAAAATAAGCTACGAACCGCCGATTACTGATGGACAAAAAAATATTAATACTTAGCGTTTTGATAGTCAAATTAAAAATACACGTACAAAGATTGAATATTTAATTTGTAGAAATTCATTCAATTTTTTTTTGTTGAACCAAAAACATTATTTGACCAAAATATATTAACAACATTTGCCACAGACCTTGAATTGTTGAATAGGTGCGATTTTTAATATGCGAATCAATAGCGTAGAATATTAATTATTTTTCTATGCGTTCAATGATATTTACAATGTTAATTATTCAGATACCTGGCTAGATTCAGCTTGGAGATTTATTACGAATTTAAATTCTCTAAAATAATCTGTAATGTATGTGTGATTGGGTTTCCATGTCAGAAGAGACATCAATAAAAATTATAACATTTTCCTATTATAGATAAGATTACATACTTATTATTAAAGAAGCGATGAACTGGAGACCTTTCGAAATAAAATAAAAAGATAAGAAAACACATTCTTGGATAAGCTACAGCCAGTAGTGAGGTAAATACAAATATTAACTGAAATATGTCAAGAGTGAATTATTTTACCTTGTCAAATTACAATCTGATGATTAGCATTGCGAAAATATTTATAGCGATTAACGAATTTCCAGTGATGCATTTACGACATCCTGTTGTACTACACTCACGTACATAAGGGTGTAGCAAGTAAAAATAAAGCCTTGTCACTTGCCAAAATATTATTTTTTTTTAACTGAATATGGTAGACAAACTTCCACATTGTTAAATAAGTTCAGAAACCCTGCAATTGTAAATGAGGATGTTGAAACATCATACATTTGCAAAAACAATGAATGAATGTACCTATCATCTTACATTATTTGTAAAGGCCCTTCACAAACATTGTAACAATGCCCATCTCAAATGAGATATAGAATTACAGTAAGACAGAAATCTAATCTACCAGTTTATCAGGTAGCCTCTCTCTGTATCATGTGAACTTTGACCCGATTGTTCTGCAAAAATATTGCAGCGATGATAAGGGACAGAACGTTTAGTCACATTGTTCATGGATAATGCTGTAGGGAGTAGACATATTTCGGTCTAGCGGTAAAAACCTTAATCCATGATTCAGGAATATTGTAGAATTGAAATTCCTATGACTGAATGGCGCAACACGGGATCCACGTGCAATCGGTGTAATGAAATGTAGAAAAACAACAGAGGATAAGTCGGAGCACCAATGGCTAGTTGAGATCGGGGCCAATGACTGGTTACTGTGTCATTGAGATGTATCAACACAAGTTCAGGAACTCAAATTGCATTAATCAACCGACAAGATGAGGCATTGCAAGAATCATCGGATGTGAAGACATAAGTTAAAAGGGAGCAAAATATAGAAAATTATGCATTGCGAGAATATAACATCAGAGGCAAAAATAATACATAACAGTTCAGCACGTAAGTAGTACAAAAGAGGACATTATTAAACCTAGACAAATGGATGGATGAAAGAACGTTTATACAATATAATTTGAGTGCCACCAAGGAGGAATTGAAATACAATATTTCCATCAATTTATACTATTGGAGAGCTTATTAAGTACTTTCAATTAACACCAAGTAATGTGTGTCTAATAAAATATACAATACAGGCAATGTTCCCAATTAGGTATTTTGCTGTTACTCATTCCAAGTTCACTGTAGAGAAGTTGTTGCTATGACTAATACGGAAAGACGTTACGATGACACATGCCTTCTGAAAATTTGACAACTCTAAAACAATAAATTTTAGTGAAATATGCCAGAGATAATATTTATTCCGTTGAGATAAATACTAAAATAATATTATCATATGCCAGAAAAGTTGATCAGAGATTGCAAACCTCCAAGAATACAAATTAAATCAGTTTTGTAAAAATGTACTCACTAAAAGAGAAATATTATTTTACATTGCATTTTTATTCTCCAAGCGTTTTCTTTAGTATTCATGGCCATAATATCATTATCATATTCGTTATCAGCCTTCATTACTTCCAGAGAAACTTTTTGGTGGAGAAACAAGATTAATTTAATATAAAATGAAATGTCAGTGAAGAACATAAAAATCGATCAATCAATATGAAAACATGTTAAAAATATACTTGTTGCATATCTATAGAATAAACCCTGAAAACAATTTTACAGCGAAGTTTTATTTGAAGTCATTCACTCAAAAGCTTACAATATACATACATCGTTATTTCTAGGAAGGGAATGTGATAATGACGTAAAGAGTCGAAGATATTATTTGTTCAGAGATGGGAGAATCGAAATCGTGAGTTTCCATGTGATCTAAAGCAACATTATGGCGTAAATATCGCTTTAAACGACACGCATGCGAGATTTAGATGAAAAATAAGTAACGTGCTCGGCGGGCACCGCGGCCGGCGACAATTTATAACGCAAAAAAATTAAAGGTCACTATTGGTAAAGTAATCTAACAAGATAAGGTGGTTTGTTTTCGACATATTAAGTATTGTTAGGAGAATTTCCAAAGTGTTCGATAATATGTGAAAAAGAATCATCTAGAAACCTGATAATTGTTAAAATCAAGAGATCACGATGTCGCCGGTTCTCGGCAAAATGGCTGAAGCGGACACTCCTCCAATGCGTCACACATTTCAATTGAGTTTTGTACGTTTAAGTCACATAATCACCACATTAAATATACAAAAATAATCACCTTAGGACAATAAATTTAAAGGAAACACTTACTTGTTTGAGGGAAGAACTTGATATAGCGAATGGCTATTCACTTTACGCTATATCCCCAGCGCTGAACGACGAACTACTGACGGTTATGTTGAGGGGGGGAGCGGGGACTAAATCTACATCCGGTGAGGGGTTCACAAAAAGGATTTGAGCGGTTGCAAAGCGGAAATAAGTTATATTTTTAAATATTATCTTTATATATAGTCGTATAAGTCAAATTAAATAAAGATATGGAGAATTTTACTTTATATTCTCTAATAAAAACATTTTTAGAGTTATCACGGAAAGCAGGTTTGTATAAAAACGTGAGTTTTTAGAAGTATTAAAATAAGTACCAAAGCATAGACAAAAATTTCAATTCTTGTCTATTATAACAGGGGTAGTTCTGAACAAAATTGTAATGACCACTTTACACGATGTGTGGAGAGCGTAGTGGCGTCGAATGGCTTATGAGGCAGTGCGATGGCGTGGAATGACCTTGGTGTTGGTTTTTCATCCGCACAACAGAGGATAGTGAGCAGTTCGCCTCTACACGTGGCGAACTGCTCACTGTCCGCTTGGGCGTGTTCCGAAGTTGGTGTCCTATTTAGTAGCATTAATGTAGCTTCGAAACATTTTGAAACATAATGGCGGTACTTTGGACATGTGATGAAACTATAAAATTCAGCAAATTATTCCTTGATGAATGCATATGAAATCCCAAATACAAAAATTATCGCTAAATAGGTATTATTGTAAATTGTGGCTCTCCAAATATTGTATTTAAATTAAGTTAATAAATGTATTTTAAATAAATTAATTTCGTATTTTATTGGGTCAGAGTTATTAGAAGAGAGGAAAAACAAACAAATCATTAAAACAACATTACATATTCGGAGTACGCGAAAATAATTTTATAATATTTGGTAGTAGCTGTATTATAAAATCACATTTACATATCATTTGTTTAGAGGGACCATAATATTTTGTCTGTATACATTGCAATCGGTACCTAATGATTTATATTAATAATAAAATTATTTTTTCATTTTAGTATTCATCTATACAAAAACAACCAAGATCATTTTACTTAGACGGTTTTTAAGAGCAGTAATTTATTATAAAAATACAAAAAACAGAACAATAAGCTTTAAAATATGTAACATGATATTTACATCATAAATCAACACATTTTTTACAGGATTCCTCGCTTACGCAAATACGAAATTAGGGTACCGAATGTATTGCAACTTCGAGAAAGACATACCTAAAATTCCATATTGTACAACCCTCTATCTGCAAATATCCAGCATCCTACTTGTGCATGTACTCATATACATACCGGTCATAAAACCTAAGTGGGGTACCACTCACACGCGGCCCTAATGTTGCTTGACGTATTGTGTCATAAAACATCTAATTTGCTAGCTTTACAATCGTAAAAGCCGTTATGTACGGTCAAAAATATTTGTATGTTTTCCCTTACTTGTTCCGTTTTTTAATTATTAATGTTTTTATTAACATTTTTTCCTCTTCACTATTTAATACATATTATTTTCCCAACGATAAAAAAACACGTATGTATTCAATATATGGGCAGTGTGATGTTGCACTAACCCAGCGATTCCCGAAGTGGGTTCCGCAGAAGTTTTGGTTCCACGGAGGGGTGGTGAGGGTTCCACGATGGTTTCCTAAATCTACGAATTCAGTTGTCGGCTATAAAACCTTATTGTAGAACCAATATAAAATTAAATTGAATAAAAAAGTTTGCAATAACTCGGATGAAAAAAAGGTCCAAAAACAATGGCCGAACAGATATTAGTTCTTTGTATGAAAATGTGTGAATATATTTGCAGTAGCAACGAAATATAATCTGAATCGTCACTATCAAACATGACGTAAAGAATTCGTCAAGTAGTTTTAGATTGGGTGCTATCCTCATTCAGATGCAATGATGTGATCGTTTTTTTTAACGCTTGTAGTTTTGTTGCGGTGCCTGCCGTCCGAAACAAATTGAGTTTTTTCTCAACATTTCATATTTGGAGTATTAGAAAATAATTTTATACAATAAAAAAAAACACATAAATTTGTTGTAGACCACTTTTATTTTATCAAAACTCTACCGGTTTCGGAAGCACCCTTCCTTCATTAGGAGAAAATTAAAACTAACTTATGATATAAAATATTGACAAGACATATAAATTTTAGGTGTTGGAGTGGGGGTAAGCAAATGGGTAGGGGTAATTGTAGGATTTCCGGGAAGAACAGAGCGATTTATTGGGAAAATATTCAGAATGGGACTAAAAGATAAGTTAATTTGGTTATTTAAAATACTAGCATTATTATTAAGGGATTTTAGTATAATAATAATATAATATAGAAATATAAATATTAGAGTCACAGAACATTTAAGATGCTTAAATAATAATAACTTCTCAGAATTTGCCAATCATCTAATTTCTAAAGATCACACTTTTAACAAGGACACAGGGGTTACAATTCTTCACCGTAACAATAAAAGCAAAAAATTCGATAACTTAGAAGCACTCGAAATTAGAAAATTCCTTAATAATAATGCTAGTATTTTAAATAACCAAATTAACTTATCTTTTAGTCCCATTCTTAATATTTTTCCAATAAACCGCTCTGTTCTTCCGGAAATCCTACAATTACCCCTACCCATTTGCTTACCCCCCCACTCCAACACCTAAAATTTATATGTCTTGTCAATATTTTATATCATAAGTTAGTTTTAATATTCTCCTGATGAAGGAAGGGTGCTTCCGAAACCGGTAGAGTTTTGATAAAATAAAAGTGGTCTACAACAAATTTATGTGTTTTTTTTATTGTAAATTATGGCGAGCCACAAAGTTAATGCTTTTTACAAATATGTAATAATTTTATAATATGTGGTATTACCTATATTATAAAATTACATTTACATATCATTTGTTTGTCATGTCACAAAATCGCCGGCCATCGCCAGGCCATCCCACCGGCCAGCCGATGGCCCATCGTGTAGAGGGACCATAATATTTATTTTGAAACATGCGCGTCTCAATTCTGAGTAGTTCACCCCGACTAGATAGGTCTTGAACAAATTGAACAATAGGCTAGCATCGTTAATTATTGACGGAACGGAACCCGTCATAAAGCTCAGAGAGTTATCGATATTGTAAAACGTCGGCATAATTTTAACAAAGTGCACTTCTACTCGAGGACAGTAATAACTGAACAAAACAAAACGGGTCATAAACCGACTCTTAATCGGACCGGAACGACCTCGGGAACCGTGGGACCAGTTGCCAACGTTTCCGTCAACGGAAAAAAGGGAGAACTATATCTCTACGCTAGATGACAACCGGCCACAGGAGGAGCTGGTCGTCGACCCAGTTAAGTTCAGAGCCCCGGCTTGGGAGGTTGTTCCATCTCCGCCCTTCGCCCCTTTTAGAATAAGCAAATTAACCCCTCGCATAGAAGAATAAACGACTTATAGTAAATTAAATTAAATTAAAGTAAAGTAAATTAAAGTAAAGTAAACAGTGTCGGATTTTCAAAATTCGCCACCCACCTTATCGATAAAAATCACTCATTTAATAAATCTTCCGGGATTGATGTATTACATAGAAATGGGATAGGTCTACGCCTTAATAATCTTGAAGCCCTTGAAATAAAAAAAAGTTATTAAAAATCAATAAAACCAATCTACTTAATAAACAACTTGATTTGTCCAACACCCCTATTTTTGAAATATTTCCATTACCTCCACCCACCTTCATCCCTCCCTCTGAAGCTCTTCCTTCCTTGCCCCCCACCTAAGTTGATGTTCTGTCTCTCTCTTCTAATTTTCTATTAAATACCATGTATTTCAGTATTATGTTTAATATTTTTTTATTCACCCCTGAGGAAGGTTCAGGTTGAATCGAAACCGGTTTGATGAAAAAAAAAAAAAAGTTTAATTGAAACAAAGTTATTTTATTTTTTATAAAGTAAAATACGTAAATTGATTTTTAATTCCTACCTTTTTGCGTTATTCCAAGAGATATTACGAAGCCACCTAATACGTAAGTAAGAAAATTTTTAACAAATTAATACAACGAATATTTACAATCACTTCTTTTCTCTTTACGAGAGCGGCATATCCATGCTTTATTTGTTTTTATTTGAATGGTTATACTATGCTCTTTATATCATCCAAATTATCTATGACTAAAATGACAACATGGGATTTAATAAGAGTGGTATATCTATGATAGTGGTCATAGCACGTGTTTGACATTTGTAACTGGTTTGTAACCTATAAAACGCATTTTGTGTTGTGAATAAAGATTATAACTACATTTCTCCCGGTTTAATTGTCTTCAAACAAATTCAAAATGCCAAGGTCCAAGAGAGATAAAAAAGGTATGAACATACTTGTAATTATAGAAAATAAATATGTTTTAAAAAAATCCATTTGCTATTCATAATTTAATGTTTTATAAATTTATTTCAAATAAATAATGTTTTGCGTGGCCCCAAAGAACTAATCCTTTTATTTTTTCTTTCAGTGTCCCTCACCAAAACAAACAAAAAGGGTTTAGCTCTTAAACAAAACATAATAGATGAAATCAGGAAGTCAGTCGAAAAGTTCTCCAACATTTTGTTATTCACAGTACACAACATGAGAAATACAAAATTGAAAGATCTTAGAGCAGAATGGAAAGATTCCAGGTTTTTCTTCGGTAAAAACAAGGTCATGGCTCTAGGGTTGGGGAAATCAGAATCTGATGAAGTACACACTAAGTTGCACCTGGTAAGGTTCTTTTATTATCTTATCAATAGGACAATAATGTGTTAACCTCTCGTGTGCTCGGCGTGAAAGACTTTTTGGGCACCTTGCGCTTCCGTACTTTAATTTCGTAATAACTCACGTGTGTTTGACAAAATTATGTTTTTGTAAATTGTTCTATCTTATTGGATAATCTATTTACCAAAATTTTATGTGTATAGTATAAGTGGTTTTCCCAGAATAGATACTTATAATCAGAGAAATTATTTTTTCTCCCCCATGTTACTAAAAAATTAAACAAAGAAAAATAAGTGTATATTTTTTTTAATTTGTGATTGTAAAGCTGAATAAGTGTCTTTCTAAATAAAAATAAAATCGTATGAGGTTTTCCTGTAAATAATTCAGTAAGTAATGCCACTATGAAAAAAAAATTCTTACCAATTTCAAATATTTATTACCTGACTTGCGCCGAACATCAAGCTATGCAAATTCCCTATTCTGATTGGTTCTTTTGTTGATAAGCGATTATGGTTCATAAAATGTTGTGGCTATATCCGCTGATCCGGGATTCAACGATAGTTAATGTGGCGCCTTGGCATTCCACAAGCTATTCCTCTGCAGCAGAACCTTCGTAAATAGCGATTGCAGTACTGCAAGGAGTTTCAATGTTACTTCTCTTGAAAAGTTTTCTAAAATAGGTAGAAGTCCGCCGCACCCACGGCCAAAAGCAATAATTATGTCAAATCTTTTATCCTATTCAAACAAATAAGTTAGTTTTAGTTAATTCCCAAACCACCACTGATGATTTTGTTCTTGGGAATCGACGCTTAGTGTGCCGGGATTGCACATCGGATATGCACAATTTGTATCTGTTGGATGCTGGCGTATCCGATGGGCATTGTCAAATCTTTTCTCTGAACATAAGTAGCTATTCTAGGGAAACTTCTTATGATAGATATATACTCGTACATATATAAATATATAAACACATGATCTGTTGTTAGGACCATCTTTATACTAACTACTAGATTTGGCTTGTTATACAAATAAGCACGATAATTTTGACCCACCTGTGGGTAATTTTACAACACAATTGCCTATTGAATTCTGTTGCCTCGCTTTGAAAGACTAGTACGTTTCACTCTAAAATATCACAGCGCAAAGTTAATCCCATGTCGCATGATGTATTTGGTCATGTTGATGTTCATTTGGTCCGCCAACAGGAAACCAAAAAGGCACGCGTCACTAGTTTGAAGTTGAAATCTAAGATCCCAACCTTATGTAAAACTTTGTCACTGTGCTGTATGCGAAGCCATTGTTAAGTGTGAACTTTGTGATAAAACTACTGTTGTAATATGAATGCATCCATACGTCACGACCCCACACACTTCCATACAATAACCGCTTGAAGAAATTGAACGCGGGGGGGGGGCTCGCTCGCAAATTTACCATCGGCTCACTATGGAATTATTAGATTGTGAGCGTTCTAAAGGTGTATGTAGATAATAGATAGAATAATTAATATGAACATGTTAACTATTATACTTATCTTCAATTGCTATATAATATTCTACTGTTGTTGCTCCGTCTGTGAAGTACTTAAAGTGCGGAATAATTGGATTATTCATTTTCTATTACATCAATGAGGTTGGTGTTATCTCAAAAATTTTTGTAGTCTTATGGAAAAAAAACTGAATAATGAATGTTCAATAATTGTAATGAAGTTTGTCTTACCTACTAGATTCTACCACGTTATAGTATTTTTCATCGTCCAACCACAAATTAACAATTCAATTATTAAAAAATGAAGATATTAAATATGATAACTAATCCTATTAAAACTAAACTAAAATAAAACCGCGATAGCTCGACGTACTAATTTGTTCAGTTGGTAGTATCTTTACTACAGATACACAAAAATCTGTGTATTAAAAAAGAAAAGATTCTTCCTCTTTTGCCTGCTTACACAAATAACCTGTCATTGAATTTTTATTGAGATAAGATCTTGATAATAAAGTACGAGGGAAGTCGGATGGAAAATGAGCCCACGGTAGTAAATGACAACCGATTTCATTATATATATATTTTTTAAATGTATTCTTTTCGAATGCAAATATTTTTTGACCGGTTTGAAGATGTGTATCAGCAAAGCGAGAAATGCTTTGATCGGTTGGAAATAGGTTGACGTTTACTACCATAGGCTTATTTTCCATCAGATAGTAAGTTAAAAACCTTGCCAATAAATAAGTACGTGATCCATAAGTTTCATAAATTATCATGCGCACGGCGGCCCACCTGCTTATCCGTCTTTTACAGAAATACAACTCATGCTGTATCACAAATTAGCTATCAGTGCCATTTAGATGTTTTTTTAGTCATCCCTTCAATGAATAACAGCTCCCGTTAACCACTGATTCTTGGTCCATGTCGGCCTTTGGTAAAATTTTAATTAACTTCAAATGATGATCATGTTTCGAATTTTGGTAATTTTTCCAAAACTTTATTTTATTGAAAGTACTTTTGTCATTTATATTATCGGGGATTTGGACTTAAATAGTTCTATTAAAATGTTTTAATAAAACATACCATTTTAAATGTTTAAAAACTATATATATATATATTTCTAGTAACTGTTGGTTATGTTTATTAATGCTAAATTTGTTTTTTTTAGCTATCAAAGCGACTCATCGGACAGTGTGGCTTGCTGTTCACAAACCGACCGATCAAAGAAACCGTAGCATGGTTCGAGACATTCACAGAACCTGACTACGCCAGAGCCGGATTTAAGGCCACAGAAGATGTACTTCTGCCTGAAGGTCCCCTGGTGGATTTCCCTCATTCCATAGAACCTCACCTGCGTCAACTGGGGATGCCGACCAGTCTACAGAGAGGAATCGTCACACTAGTAAAGCCATTTGATGTCTGCAAGAAAGGACAAATACTCACCCCGGAACAAGCCAGAATACTTAAACTATTAGAAAAGAAAATGGCAGCTTTCGAGCTGACAGTAAAGTGCTACTGGTCCAAGGACAAAGGTTTCCACAAGATGGAAGTCAAGGATGCGAAGGAGGTCGATCAGGATGAGGATGAAGAGATGGAAGAAGATGAAACATAATAAATAAACTCTTCAAATCTGGCAATCAGCATTTTATTTCAATACACAATTCACATAATAAGCGGAACATACTCATAGTAAATAATCTTCCAGAGATTTTTATGTCACAAAAAGATTTTTTTAAATTCAAGCATTTGAAAATATTTATTGGTAACAGAGCTTTGTGTCGAGGAAAATCTTCAAATGTGATAATAAGCCTACAAAATAATTGTTTGTTCAATCTTATAATAATCTAACTCAACAAATAACTCTAGAAATAATGTTGCATTATGCTATCACACTCACTTTTTGAAGTTAAACCCCTGGGGGCCGGACCCCTTCATTTGCATTGTTGAAGATTCGTACGATACGCATGGTATGAAGCACTGCAGTTGCAGTGTCGACCTTGTACATTCATTTTGCCTTCAAATATTACCTCTACTAGTTTAAAGACAAAAATAAGAAGTCATTTTTATCAAGTATGGCATTGTCTATATGTTGGCGTCAATGAAAATATCTTTATATTTATTGAAGTTTCTTGTCGGCACCTACGGGTTAAACATATTAATGACGTAATGGAAAACAAAAAACATCCAATTGGAGTCAAACCAACTCGACTCCTGTAATATTTGGAATATGTTACCACCATTTTTGGGACAATTCAGGTTCATCTATTGTTGAGTTGTCAAGTTTCACCAAATGGAAGAGAATAACTCACGATAGAATTTATTCCATCAATGTGTATTTTCAAATGCCATAAATGGTTTTTGTAGTTTTCAGTGAAGTCACCAATAACCCCCAAAAATATTAAAATTGATATCCTGTTCCCTACAAATTATAAACTAATTATATTAGCTTATACATCACATGGGTGGACATTTTATACAAAAATATTTAAAATAAAGCCATTTTCCTTAATGTAAACAATAAAATAAAATTACCTACTGTTGTTTGTATACATACATACATAAAAGAGAAATAAGATTTTAGGTACTTTTTATCACTATTCCTATGTATTCCCCGCTCTCGTTGAGCTTAATACATTTATTATGAACATAATATTAAAACTAGGTGGATGATACCGTTACTCGTAATCTCTTAATGCACTGACTTAATCCAAAACATGAAAAATTAATAATTACCATCACGAAATACACTTGACATTGTCGAGCTACATAGCCGAGTCGTATCAAACGAACCATCTGCCTTACTTGGCATTGAAACTGACATTGAAAAGTCAAATTTCTTCCAGATTCCAGACACAGTCTAATATTACGTATTTATCAGTTTCGATTCAGTAAAACAATCTCACCATGTTCTCTGATGAGGTGAGAATGACAAAACGGTTGGATTTACATTAAAGAGAAATTATTACAATGAAAAATGATGTTAATAGTTGGAAGGCATTTTCAACGTAAATCATTTCAAAAGCAAAGAATATCATCCAATGCTAAACACATCCATTTTATTGATAGTTTTTTAGTAATTTAAAATTAAAGGTGGTATGTTCATTACACGTTTTTAATATAACCTACATAAAGTCAAAAAGTAGTTGCTCATGAATATTAGGCAGGACATTTAAAGTGCACAATAATAATTATTATTCTACTACATACTCCACAACTCAAATCTAAGAGATAATTTGGGCATGATTTGTTTGGCACAAACTATAAAATATTTAGTTTTCCAGTTCCTCCAGTCACCCTTCATTGACCTCGGAAGATGTGACAGGAGTCTACAAATCTAAGAGATAATTTGGGCATGATTTGTTTGGCACAAACTATAAAATATTTAGTTTTCCAGTGCCTCCAGTCACCCTTCATTGACCTCGGAAGATGTGACAGGAGTCTACAAATCTAAGAGATAATTTGGGCATGATTTGTTTGGCACAAACTATAAAATATTTAGTTTTCCAGTGCCTCCAGTCACCCTTCATTGACCTCGGAAGATGTGACGGGAGTCTACAAATTTTGAATCTAAAATGATTTGGTGAAATTTAAATATAACGATTTTAAATTCTAAACTTCTAGCAACTCATTTTGACATTTTCTGCAGCCTATAAATATTGATTTAAGCGAATACATTTTGTTATTAAAATATTTAAACATATAATATTATGTATTTGAAAAACTAAAGATGCATTTGTGGTAATATATGGATTGTAGCCTACGCAACACTCAATAAGGTATTAAAACCGTAGCACGAAAAGCTTAGGTTAGGTTAGGTTGATTATTAACTAGGAGATCTTCATTTAAAATATTCAAATGTTTTAAATGCTTCTATATTATACAAAAGTAAATAAAGAAAAAATATTTTTTTTATAGTTTGTTGTCAAAATGGAAACTGTTACTTCAATAACAATGTCCCTATTTTCCAAATAAGGTTTAATTTATAATAATCTTAAAACATAGTTTGTTTAATTCACACAGGACTCTAACATAAACATCAAGGAATGGTCCTTTGGGGGTAACGCAATGATTGAAACATCGGACAAAGGAGCCCTCTAAAAACAACTCTAAATAAATAAATTAATAATCTTAGTCTTCGGCGGATAAAAAATTACATCTAACACGAAAGGCTATTCTCTACTGCAACAATGGGCTAAATAAGCGGCCAAGGCTAGGCTGTTGGGGGTGCTGCAATCAGCGAGGAGTCGAGTCTAGTCAGAGGGACCCTCGGGTATGGAGGCCAGCATGGAGTGCTGGGAGGGTGAGGTGGGGGGCGGAGGCAGTGCTGCCACGGGCTCCCTCCAGAACACAAACTGCGAGAAGTCCTCGCACAGCTCCCCGCGCACGGGTGGGAATAAGTGATCCACGATGTAGCTCATGTTGGAATACCTAAAAGATGCAATTCTGTTAGTACTTTCCCCTCTATTGATGGATTCATTTCAACGTGGAGAATAAATTTACCCAAACATTTCGTTTTGTGTGAATAAGTTTTGAATATCTTTTATTAATAATTTATTTATTTGGGAGAGATGTCAAAGTATGTACTCCAGTTCTTTATTAGTAAATGGTGCATTCATTCTATTAAAACAGGGTCTGATTTTTCAAACAAACATGGTTGGAAATTGGATGTTAGTATCTATGGTGTAAGGCACCCACGTAAGTGTAGTTAGCAAATGTTAGCGGGTACAGAAAAATTAAACAAGTGGAATTACTGGAACCTCGTTTAAATCTATTTGTATTGTTTATTTTTCAAAACTTCTTACGGCAGCTGTAGAGCCCTTTTTGTAAGGTTTATCAAACCCAGACGGGCAGCGCCATGGTACTACGAAAATAAAATCAATAATATTTGCGTTGCCACGGGTTTTAACCCTTCCTTGCCGGTGTTGTCGACTGATTTGACATATCTCTAATTATTTCAGTATCTCGGTAAATATACTAAACACAGTTGATATTTTTAGTGTTCCCCAGCAACACATTTATGTATTGGATAAAATAATTAAAATATAGAAATATGTATTTATCGTATGCAACAGAAAAATTATTTTGTAAAAAATAGTTAATAATATGCATGTCTGCGTGCGTTGATAACTCATTGAGTGGTGCCGTAGTGAGCGAGAAGGGTATGGGGTTTCGCTCACTGTGCCACAATGCGCGGTCGTCAGTACTAGCTTGCCGGCTGTAATAGACGTATCATGTGTTCATGCGTGGCCAATGTTTTTTCCTCGTTTTCCACACAATATTTTACTTATGTACACGCGCACATATTATGCATTATTAGTAATTATTACGTAAGTAAAAAATGTAAACTAATCATTTTTATGCGTCTTAAAAATTCTAAAATGTGTACCCTGTACACTGCGGAGTGTACACCACCGGAGCTCTGGGGATTTTCTAGCACTGTAAGGGAAGGGTTAATAAGAGTTAGAAATAACAGCAAGTAAACATTTTAAGAAGTTTAGAAACTGCCATGCAATTCCATGCACGTATGTATTTGTATTTTGTCATGTATGTGAAACTAAGAACTGAAAAAAATTCAATTAGACAGCTGCGTGGATTAAAAACCGACATGTAGAATATTAATAATAACCTGTTAACAAAATTAAGTAAAAAATTCAATAAAGAAAACACAATATTATAACATTTTATCACCAGTCTCCGCATCTAGCGATACTTTTGATAGACATATACAAATAATAATAATATATTAATGGACACACACAACACCCGATAGAATGAAGTAAGCAATGATGAATCCAACACCACCCGACGAGCAGTCAAGCACAAGAATATAAACAGTTGTGCAGATGGGAGGCCAGAGTGATTGAGGCAGCGATGAGAGAGTGTATCAATTAGGCTTACCGCAGTCAGTCAAATCTGGATGACGGACATCTACATCCATTCCTCATCTACAATTGATGTCTACATAATATACTGTTGCACATAAAATATCACATTGTTGTCTTTGACTATAAAATACTTGTATAAAAGTGTATAAAAATTATATATATTTGATTTATTTATAATGATTAGGCTTATTTATTATTAAATTGATATGAATCGGTTGTATGCAATAGGGTGCGCTAGAGAATGTTTGACCAGAGGGAACAATTCATTCACCATGTCACTGTGTCCAGTATAGCTGTAAAATAAAAATATAAAATAATAATACTTGTGCAGGCGGCTTACAACAAAAAGCATATTTTGTTATGTTTTGGCAAAATATAAAGAAGGTACTTCTCTTTTTTATTGTTTTGTTCACCAAATAATGACCATTGGATGGGAAAATTTGCTTTAAAATAATAAGTAAGTAGATACATACAAAAATTAAATAATATAAAAGTGGGAGTAAAAGAATCCAGAACAGAATTAAATATATTACATATTTCAGATAGGTAAATAATGTTGAATATGTAGTGGGGGAGATAATAATCATGAAGCAAAAAAATTTTGTTTGGCAATTTTATGAAAAATGTAAAACGTTAGATATAAAAAAAAACGATACCACAAAACATATGTGGTGTTTGAAAATTATGTAATTAATAATAAATTATTTTTTGGACCGGGGTGAAAGTTGTGACTGAATGTTTTTGTGAAATTTTGAAACGATTTTTTTTTACATGAAAATTTATCAAATATTGATGAAAACGTGTAAAAGAAAAGGAGTCAGTGAATATTTATTATTCTCTTCCCCAAAATAGAAAAAAAAACAAAAAAATAATAACAAGCAAATTATTATATTAAGTGTCACACTACATGATTGGTTTAATACATTTCGTAAAGCATTAGTAAAAAAAGCTACATTTTTACTTAGTACCAATATAATAAACCATAATATTACTTTGGTGCTTTTTGTATTATTTCACAAATAACTATGAGAATAAACCACAATGCCCATATTAAAACCAAACAGTGCTTCACAAACATAAATGAGTATAACTGTCAAGTTAAGCTGTTTTTTTTTTTATATTCAATTTAAAATTTTTGCCAAAATAAATTACAAAAAATCAGGGTTGTGCCACATTTTAACAGGTAATTTATCTTACGGAAATCAAAAGTGACAAGAATAAACCAAGGACAAAGTGTTCATTTGGCAATAAGCCAAGTAGTTGCCATCAGAAGAACTCAAAAAGGAAAATTAAAAAATGCGGTTATGTTTTTCGTGTTTTTTTTTTCTACTCATTTATGCAATGGAACTCTGTTTTTATGGTTTGATAAATTCCAAATAATTTATTAGTAGAAAACGTTTGCCAGCAATAAGCATGCATTAGTTAAGCGAAATCAATACAGTTATTGGAAAGGAAAATTAGAGTTAGTGTATATGAGAAAGATGATTCTTTGAATTGGTTTTTAACTTACGATGATTGGAATGTCTGTGTCAGCTCGTGCTTGAGTTCACCTTTGTAATTAATTGTGAATATACGGACTATGGGGATTCCGACAGTCTCATATGCACAAACATCCTGAAAAAAAAATGCACATATAAAAAGAAGAAAACTTGAATAATTGAAATACATTTTCAAAATATTAAGAAATAAAAGCGAGCAAAAATTAAAGTGAATGTTTCTAACAAAATCAATGTTAATAATTAACTAATATTTTCATTACTATGGCAACACCAAGCTACTGACATTGTGTTTAAATTTTGTTCTTTACATTTAAAAATTTTCACATTTGAGTTTGACAGTTCGTTTTAAAGAAACAAGGCAAAACAACATAACTCGATTTTATGTACGTTTTTTAAATTTATAATTTTAATCTATGAACTATATTTCGTTTTATTTCGACTTTTTTAATTTTTTTAATACATTCGTAATTTGATATAAACATTTCAGAAATACAAAAAATCACCTTTTGCAAAGTTTTTAATAACAAAAAAGGTTAAATATAATATTATCTTGGAAAATGATATAGAATCATCTCTTTCGGAAAGTACACCTAATTTATGAAGGCTATTTGGTTGAAGTAAAAAATATGCACTTGGACCATTGTGCGTTTTAAAACTTACTTTCATTTTCCTATGAGCCATCGTTGTATTGTCATTTAAAACCTTAACAATAGAGGCACCCTCAATTTTTGTCTACTTTTAAATGTCTTGTTTTTCAATTCTTGTCCAAACGTAATTAATTATATTAATCAAAACCATGATTGAAAAATCACTAATCTCAACTATGATAGAGTAGTATCTTATCTGTATGTTTGTCTTAAGAATGATGAGATCTGGCATCATGAAATTTTAATAGCCTTTTCTGTCTGGAATTTATAGGTTAATTCAGCTGTTTTAGCTCACAATATAATTTCCATCATGAGGTACAGAGCTTTGAAATATTAATTTACATAACTGTAAAAAAATAGGACTAGAGGCCATATTGTTTATTCCATATTTTTCAATTCGAATCTCAGTCGAAGTCAGGTAGTAAAGCTCAGGTAGTAAAGAAGAATTTAAAAATAAATAATGTGATAAAAAAATGTATTTACATTCACTCTGTTTCCGTAGCCAGCGTAGAACGGCTTGCTTCCTTCAGGGAATAGCGCCATGATATCAGAGAGACACTGGATCTTGAACTCCTCGGGCTTCTTCTCGATGACTTCTCGGTGGAAGGCCCTCAGCAGCGAGGTGGGGTTCAAGAGCAGAGGACCGTCGGGCAGAGAGAGATCGCCCTGTTTGATGGAGCGCAGGTATTCACGGGTAACCTACATGAAAAAAAAAAATTAGATTAGACTCAAACATAAGAGGCCGAAGTATGAATGATCTCCCAGCTTTAAAAGACTTCTAGATGTAGTGTTCAGGATTCAGAATTTTGCCAGTGTTATGCAATCTTTCCAGGCTATACGAAAGAAGGCAAAGTTAAAGGGAAAATGTTTAAACTTCAGTAGAATTCAAATTAAATCCACTATGGAAGTCCATAATATTTAAGACTCGCTGCCCGGCGTTGCCCAGGGTTATGAATGGTTTGAGGAAAATTTTTGAAAAATGTTGAGATTCGTAAGGAATGCAAGGCTGATGTTTGCGTAATGAGCAAGATTAAGAAAGGGACACTTAGATGGTTCGGTCATGTAGAGCGAACGAACGAAGAAAGGAGTGTAAGGAGAATATATGATGCGAATGTGAATGGAAGAAGCCGGGGACGTCCGAGGAAGACATGGCACGATCAAGTTAATCAAATACTTGAGTCGGGCCATGTCAGAAGGTCGGAATAACAGAAGAGAATGTACGAGACGATGTATGAACGTGAATGAAGCAAGAAGTGTATGCCAAGATCGAGTTGTTTGGCGGTCCGTCCTCTCTGCCTACCCCTGCGGCGAAATGGAGTGGTGGTTAGTTAGTTAGTTATTTTGAATGTCAAGTGTGCAAAACTTCATCAAGTACCAATATTCTGCTTTAAAGGTGGGAAAGGGGGATGGGGTGTTTTTTCCGAAATCTCACATAGACAGTGACCTTTCCCTTGTTTTGAAGGACAAGTGTGCAAAATATCATCAAGCTCGTAATGATTTGTAGATTTGTATACAAAACAAACAAACAGACGTTCTTTATATACATAGAGGGCATTGAAAAGTCGATTGATGAGTATGATGGGACCTATAAAAATGGCCCTACAGCTGCTCTTGTAAGGATTATTAATAAAAAATGCTTTTAGCTTACCTTGGCTTGGCCAATAGCACGGGCAGATAAGTATAGGATTTTGTAGCCGTTGTTCTTGATTTTGGTGAAAAGTTGAGCCACCCCACTCTGCGCCCAGTCCTTCCCCACCAGCGGGAATATGTGGCCGAGAACATCAGACCTGGTGACAAACAACTGGATTAGTTACAATCAAAACTTAAAATGGATAACAATAATACTTCATAAAGAAGATAAATTAACAAACAAAAATGATAAAGAAACTGTTAAGTTCTAATCTTGTCAGTATTTTTCAGTATACTGTGTATCCTGACGAGGGAGGCTTCGCTTTCGAAACTTGTTGATATTTTAAATAGTAGTTAAAACAAAACATTAATTCATAGTTAATAAAATAACATCAGGTACTTACTTGGTAATAGTGCCGTCAATGTCAGAGATGACAATCTTATCGTCGTGACGCCAGCGGAAGACGTGGCACTTGCATCGAGAGGTTCCCTGGTAAGCCGTGGTGACGCTGAACAACATCTCGTTCATGCCTTCACGCAGGTTTAAGCTTGCCTAAAATTGCAATGAAAATAAAATGTTATAACAAGGAGTTGTTTTGTTGAAAGCTTCTAAGAATAAGTAGAATTAAAATTGTGCTATAATTAAGCATTCCATGATAAAGAGCCGAAGCATAGCTCCCATTAGCACGGGCCAATATTATGCTATTTCTATTAAACTTATTCCCTTGACAGAAGCCCAGTACCTTCAATGTAGTTCAGTAGGGTTGACATAGGGCATTTGGCGATGACTGCTGGTTCCACAATGTTACTCCCCAGGTATCTGAGCCTTCTTACCATTTAGGCGAGAGAATGGCATAAGTGAATTGGAGTTTCATCATCCTCTTCATATTTCCTACAGCTATTCCTACACATCTATTACTTTAAAAACTTTACTGATGGTAATTTAGGATTAGATGAGATTAGGTTACATGTATTAGACCAATGTAAAAAAAAAGAGTATTTGATGGAATCTTGACTATGGCCTATTTGATTCAGTTTAGTTAGGTTATGTTAAATTTTGTAAGTGAGCAAAATTCAGTCCATTGTTTACTTACAATCTGATCGGAGGAGAGTCGCAGAGTCTTCCTGAATCTATCCGAATATTTAGAGTGTCCCTGGGTGGTGTTAGTGGAGGTGACGCCGCCCTCATCAGACTCCTCAGAGCTCTGGGAGCCGCTATAACCGCCGCCCGCCCCCGAGCCCCCGCTGCCCACCAGCAGGGGGAACGATGTCTGGGTGCTCACCTCCTGGGGGCTCTCGCACTCGTCAGTTTTGGGGTTATCCAGATCTGGAAAGGGGATAATTGTTAATTGATGTGACACAGGTGGGGTAATTCTTCCGAGACAGCTAAATAATTATGGTCCTGAAATTGTGTCTCAATATTAGGAGATTGATTTAATGTGTTTTTAAGTAAGCAATACGTCATCAATGAAAACCTAACCTACGCTGGTCGGCGGGGCGGGCGGGTCAGTGCACTATAAATTAATTTATTTTTTTGTTTAAAAACGTTCGCATGTAAAACCAAAGACTGAGCATTTAGGCATAATAAATCAATGTAGAGCAGGACAGGGACGCCTGGACGCCTATATTATATATAATAATAATTGGATTACTTGTATAGCGCTGTTTTTGTGAAAAATCACCTCTAGGGCGCTGTACAAATCTTAATTATTAATTTAAAATCTAATTATGCACAAACAGATACAGAAAAACATACTTACCTGGCAGGTCGCTTCACATGAACACATTTTTATTATAAAATTAAAGTATAAAGATGATATTTTATCCTCCTTTTCTATTGATGTTACATTTATTAGAAGATTGTATATATACATATTCTTCGGATTCTTAGATTTTATATGTAGGGGAGACCAGGGGTGAAAGTAACTAGGGACGATAGTAAGTGTTGTATTATGGCAAATAGAATTTTTCTGTAAAAAAAATAATATTTAATCACTTTTTATTACTTAAATGTTAATAATAAAGTATGCCTATCCTAATGTTACAATTGTCCCTTTGAGGTGTTACTTTCGCCCCCGGCACCAGGGTCGAAAGTAACATTTTTCGTGTGTCCTATTTTATGCAATGTAATATCACATTTCTTAACGTTTCATATTTCACTATTTGTTTAAAATGGTCCAGAGAGAATTCATGAATACACAAATTTAGATTTCATTCCATAATAATTTGAAATGAAAACCGCAACATTCTTTTTTGGGTTTATGAACTCGTGACCTCTAGGTCCCGATTCAATGATATCACGTGTATCAAGCGTGCAAACCACAAGTTTATATATATACGTGATGATTAAAGCAAAAAAAGGTATTTGGTAATTTTTACCATTTAGAATCCGCGTGATTCTTTGACGACAGTTGAAACAAAATGTCAAAGAATTATAAAATGTCTGTTTAAGTGATGTTTAAACACTTTTAACGCATTTGAAAAGTAAGACGGTCTTATCTTCACTGTCCTCACAGAAGTACTTTTACATAATTTAATGATGCATGGATCATTTGTATATGTTTTATTGACATTTTAGTAGGAGCTCAATTCGCGACCGAAATATTACAGTCAATGTCAGCCTTTTCGGTAAAATTCTCGAAAAGGCAGAGAAATGGATCGCGCGGGCAAACTTCATATGCCATCTCTCTAATATCCATAATCCTAGGACTAATGTAAGATGGATGAAAATGAATAATTATTGAATTTACCATCACCTTTGTCTAAGTCAAGATGTTCAACGGCGGTCAGTTTCTCCTGAATGTTGGTTGTAGAAGGTTCCTGCTCCAAGATGATCCGACTTCCGTCAATATCATCAATACTGGGTTTAGACGCATCACTGAAAAATAAATATCATTTATATGGTGCATAGGGCTATTGCATTGGAAAAATAAAAATATCCTAAAGGTTATTCAGTCAGTAGTGTTTTAAAGAAAGTATTTAGTAAAAGGTGTAAACTCACGCTGGTATCTGCTTGTCGGTAGACCTTCTCCAGTACCACCAGGAGTAGCCCTGCCTCTGCTGGGCCTTCTCAGGACCCCCCTCGGCTCCAACCCCCCCAGCTCCCACTTTCTCCCTCACCCCATCCACCGCTCCGGGCAGGTTCTGCACCACACTCTGGAAAAAGTAATTGGAATAATTAGAAATCATTTTCAATACTGCAATTAAAAACCGTTACGTGGAAAATTTTGCTGAATAATATTAATAACATAGTGACGGCCTCGAATCGCTGATTAACGGGAAGCGTTTAAATGTCGTAAATTCAAAAAGAAGGCAAATTGCCGATTTGATGATGACGTCAGATGTGAAAGGGGTTTAAACAATTAAGGCAAAATTGAAAACTTGTGTTACGACTCGCATACAATATATACCTACTTAAAGAAAGTATAGCAAATAGGGGAAAAGTGCAAAAACAGGGAATAAACAAGCGCAAAACATATATCGGGAAATCAAAAAACAAAAAATTCTCTCTCGTATAATGGATTCCAGGCAATGGAAATGAAATAAGAATTTTATTGATAATGTACCTTAGGCAATGGGCGATGAAAAACGATCAACGACAGCAACATGGGTGCGGCGGCCAGCCACGGCATGTACTGGTCTCCCAGGCGCACCACCAGCCGAGGGTTCTGCAGTAGCGAGGGATCGGAGCACAGGCTCTCGAACCTGATGGCCTCCTGCTCAAAGGCCTCGGACAGGGCGGCCGGAGACTGCTGCAGACAAGCGGGGCCGCAGAGGGATAGGCCTACGTAGCCCCTGTAATAATATGGTTGAATTAGATATGATATGTATACGCAACCAATAGATCTGGTGGTAGAATAGCATAGTTAATTGTGAAGGTCATATCAATGTCACTGTCCAATTTTTAACCCTTTAACTGAGTGCGTCATAGAGTATCTATACATATGGTATCTGTACTCGGGAATATTTTTCCAAATCAAATTAATATGTTATATACGGTGATATGATATCACTGAGTAAAAGATGAATTAAGGCATACAATTAGAAATCCCCTGTAGCAGTGCATGTCTATAACTGAAAAATGGATATTCTGTAGCAATACACATCAGCAACACCACTTGTTATATAAAATTTGGAATAATAGTAAACCTAAATAAATAAAGGGAAAACAGGATATAAGTTTTGCATTTAGATGTAAATGGACATGCTGTTTCATGTCTCTGAGGTACAGATATATCCAGTGGTGGCTCGTGACTTTTGAGAGAGCTAGAGTGCTATGATTGAAAAAGACGACGTTATTGATGTTGTTGAAGCCGAAAGTCACGAGCCGCCACTGGATATATCTATGTATAAATAATAATGGGCATACGTTTGCTAGGTTTACAGTATGTTTTAAAAGTAACTCATAATTCGTGTATCATAAGATGTGGCTAGCAACGAAAAGGTTGACGCATGAATGAGACGATGTTGATAAGCTTTTATATGGATGCTTTATTGTGAAGTTACCGTTCCACTTAAAATTTCAATAAATCATTTAAATGAACTCTATTATGTAGATGAGTCAATGGTAATCCCAAGTTGCTTTGTCATTGTACGTCTTTGAAAAGCTGACAACACAATTAGTTGTGAAACTAAATTTGCTGAACATATATGCCATTGTGATTGTAATTTTAAGATAAATACATTGAGAGGTATTAGATTTACAAGAAACTAACACAAACTAAATGCAAAGCTCTTTACCAATCCAACTGCAACTTACTTGGAGAAAATTTTAATATCATCCTCGTCCGAGTTACACATGGGTCCTTCCACAGATGAAGGAGATTGGGGAAGAGATGGTCCATTTCCTGATTCATAGTCTTCCTCCGTCGCCATGGCAGCATTGACATCCACGGTTAGGGACTCGGTCACTGAAATAGATAAAAAATGATGCATTATGTAATGTAGGCGATATTTACATTATTATTATTGATACAGAGACGGTCTGCAAAGCTCCCGTGAGCGTATAGGTAATAGGCCTATTGTACAATCTATGCTTATGCTTTCCTTTGACAGTAGGCCAGTTCCTATGAAGTTTAATAGGGTTGTCATTGGGTGTTTTCTGATTCCACATTGTGGTTTCCCAAGAATTTGAGTCTTGTTCCATCAAGGAGGGACATTGAAAATATAGATAAATGAGTGTTTCTTCATCCTCTCCACAAGTCAACTACAATAAACATGGGTAATAAGGAGAAAATATGTAGAAATTCACAAAAACAAGACGGTGTTGAATGATTTTGGATTATGTAATATTAATTGAATTCCCAGTTAATTTGAACTCACCGTTAGCAGAGGAGGTGTTACCCTGGCTCGGGGGGAAGTACAGGGCCGCGACCTCGGGGTCTATGGCCCCCGTGGCTAACTCCGCCAGGTACATGCCCTCGGTCTCGGGGGCTGCGGGGTGGGCGCCCCGCGATGGCTTCATGAAGTTGAACATGCCGCTCAGCATGGAGGAGCTGGTGCCTGGGGCGCCAGCGGTGGTGGGGATCTCCATCTGACCTGGAGATTACAATTAAAGATTAGATTTATATATATCTATATACATTTTTAATTTCCACCCGCTAAGCTACTTCTTATTTCTTTCTATGTTACTTGTTTTCTACGGATATTTTGTCGGCAGGAGCATAGTTACAAATATTAAATAATTTATAAAAAGTTAGAATAGAAAGTTAATATTTAAAAACATGTATGACAATTTTTTGATTAAAGTTAATGGTATTTTCACTGATAATTTGATTGCATCTAAATTATAATACGGGCCTTTCAAATATCGATTTTTTTTATTATGGCTTCGTCATAAAATAATTTGCAGATAAACCTTTTTTTTCTTTCTTTATAATTTTTGTTTTTTTTCGAGGTCCAGTCTAGGCACATGCCCGTGTTTTGGCGGTCAGCCTACTTTACTGCCCTACTAAGTAAAAACACAGTACCCTCCTTGAGTCTCAAAAAAGGTACTGTGTTTTTACTTAAATTATAATAAACCACATGGTTTTATTTTACAAACTGCATCGAAGACTAAAACTTAGACACAACAATTGACTGGTCAGTGGCTGAGTTGGCATCGCGTTTGGGTCTCATCCAGGCGTCGTGAGTTCAATTCCTCGGCAGCGCTAAGTCCTCCATTACGACACAAGCAACATCTTCCGCTTACTGTGATGGTAGTAGGAATTTTCAAATATTGTCAGGTTATTCATAACCAGGAAATATTTGTCTTTCTTTTAAAAAAAAAGAAAAATTGAAGTCAAATATAACATAAGTTTTAAGTAAAAGGGAAACAAGCAATGAGTTTCTATTCATATAGATTACATTTCTAGAGATTTTTGTTCAGTGTCTGAGGCTAAAAGGGTTTTAAGTACCTTTATCTTGCATGTTGAGTTCCTCCTGGGCACAGGTGTCCAGAGCCTGGTTGTTGACAGGAGGTGGGGAGGGCAGCTCCCCCCAGCGCCAGTTCTGGCTCAGAGGACCGCCCTGCTCAGCCCCCTGGCACACGGCCCCGGAGCCCCGAGCCATCTCCAGCTCCGAGTCAGACTGCACGGGCGTGCCGTCACCCCTGGAAAAATAAATTGGAACAAATTATGTAGAAATAATTTTTGCCATCATATATATACTTTACTTTAAAATAAATGCGAATCTATTTGGAGGCATGAGTTTTTTGCTCATATTACTTGATTATCAGCGGGTGGGTTAAAGCAGTAGACAGTGACACATTTATGTTGAAAAAAAATGCTGTTTTCCGCTTGCTGAACACATAACGGATCATTATCCAATAGTCGAGTCATCTGAGAAAAAACCAGTCTGTTTTTAGAGTGAATGAGTTAATGAATATTTTCCTACCTGGCTGTATCATGTGCCACATCCGTGTCGCTGTAGAAATGCACATCGGGAATCATCTTTGCCATGGAGAAGGCAGGACTAGGGGACAGGTCTTCAGTTTCTTTCTGCTCTACGCTCAGCCTATCAATGGCCTTTTCAGTCTCAACAGGCTCAGAAACAATAGTTTCGGATTGACTAGAATAACCATTCGAACTGGAGGATGATTTCCTCTGGGCATTCTTCTTCTTGGAACCAGACTTCTTTGTCTTCTTCTTCTTTTTGTTGTTGCCGTTTTGGGTTTTTGGCAGTTCTTCTGGTTGGTTAAGAGTGCTGGATTCCTCTACGCTTTTCACTTCGGTTGTTGGAGGAAGGGTTGGATCTTCGATGGTCATCGATATTGGTCTAAAATCATTGTTTATACTAATTTTTCTAACAACTTCTTTGGCATGGCTGTCTTTGTCATGTACTTCTTCTGCTCGGAACATTTTGGCCGCTCCCATGTTGACCGCAGAGACCGGTTCGATCTTGCAGGCGAACTCTGGTTGGGGATCATCGTCCATGTCCATGGAGAACAGAGGCTCTTGTTCTTGGTTGGTTCGACTTTGGTCATAATCGAACATTGTGTCTTTGATCAGCTGGTACTCTCGCTTTTGTGCTGAGAAGTCTGTCTTTTGGGCTCCTTGGCCGTCAGTATACCTGGAAAAGAGAAGTGTTTTAGAAAATAAATTTAAAAAAAAAGTAAGGCTAGGTATGAGAGACTAACATTGAAATTCATCATTGAGGACATAACGAATCACAAAAACGTGTTGTAATGTAACAATCTTGCCTAGAACGTTACATTGAAAGTAAATGTTACAAGTCAGTCGCTATTTTTAGATGTTAATACAGGAGTCAGCTTTAATCTTAGCTTTTTAGCTAAAAGCCCAAAGACTTTCATGCATTCTAGGAAGACCACAACCTACCTCCTGTGCGAGTAGTCCGACACCTGGTTGTGATATTTGTCCAGAGGGTAGTCGGCGGAGTTGCGGCGCGGCAGCGGGGCGGGCTGCTGGGGGGGATACAGGAAGCCATTGTCGGGGATGGGCGAGGTGGCCAGGTGGGCGGACGCCTCCACTTCGTCCTCGGGCACCTCCTCCACGAAGAAGGCCTCGCCCGACTCGCCCAGCTTCATGTGGATGTTTAGTGGCTCGCCATTAAGCTCCAGATCAACCTGAGAAAAACAAAAATTGCGATTATTAATTTGAGGATGATGAGAAATTAGCTTTACAAATATTATTATAATATAACATCTCTCGCTGTAACTTTCAAGGGGTCTGGAAGTGATGGTGACAAAATGCTTTTCAGGATTAAGTATGATTTTTTTTTCGTTGAAGTGAGTGCATAATGTGGAAGTGAATTTAGTAGCACGGGCATACCGTTCATGGAAAGCGATTTTTTTTTGGACAACTAATAATTGAAATGCACAATAAAATTAACAACGATTTATCATAATAATAGATATTAAATGGACACTCCTAGCTGTTGGGCAAATAGAGTTAGAATCTCATAGTGGGAATCAACCCCCTTTTCAGAAAAGGTATATGCTTAGTGAAAAGGTTTGTCTGCACCTACTATAAATCATACGGCTGATTTATTTATTTGATTGTTTTTAAAACCCTATCAATAGGCGTTATAAAGATTCATTTCACGACTAAGACTCAAGTCAATTGACATTTATTTCAAAGTAATTCGATGGTAAATTGGGTAAAAATCACGCGCGTAATTCGCATGACAGAAAAAAGAATTTCAGTTAACATTTTTTTTAATTTTTGAGGTGGGAAAATTTTCGGTTTTCAGAAATTATTCACCCCGCGATCGGTTTTTCTTTTTAAGGAACTGGTTCCAAAAGTAACTGGAACCGCAGTGACAACCTATTTCAGGTGTCGACCATCTCTATAAGGAATCCCAAAATGCGTAACAGCGTTGTGATTGTCAAAAGGTCTCGGCTTCGATTTTTTTTACTTCCGTTTGAATGCTCCTTTACCGGTACCTACTCTAAGTACCTTTCGGTAACAAGGTGGCCAAGCTATTTGAAGTTTGAGACAGAATAATTTGTTTGAATATAATGTACAAAATCTAAGGACAACAACTCAGTGTACACACTACATGGGCACACATTCTGAATGTTAATTACAGAATGTACCTAATGTTGCCGTGAACTTTGTTTTGTGCTTCACTGTAATATTAACGGCCGCCATAAATACCAATTTCAAATGGTGTCATTGTACTTTGTGCGAGGTTGGATTTAGTTTTAGTGGTTTAGGTGAACATTTCCTTCACATTCAAATGTATGTATTTAATATAGTGTCAATTAAATGAGAGATTGAAATAAATCCATTGAACTAGAAAGAAAATCTAATAATAAATCTGCATATTGAAAATATGTAAAACTTTTGTGATAATATCACATTTTTAAATGGTACTATTACGAAATTGAAAATACGTTACGATCATGTTATGTCTATGGCAAGTTCTAGAATAGCCAAATGAAAATACGTAAAATTTTGTGAAAACAATATTTCTAATTTTGAGGTATACCGCAATGTTTTCAAATGGTACCTATTCTTCTAATTTCTAATACTGAGGTATTATACTGCAATGTCTTCAAATGGTACCTATTCTACTAATTTCTATGGAGGTATTATACTGCAATGTCTTCAAATGGTACCTATTCTTCTAATTTCTAATACTGAGGTATTATACTGCAATATCTTCAAATGGTACCTATTCTACTAATTTCTATGGAGGTATTATACTGCAATGTCTTCAAATGGTACCTATTCTTCTAATTTCTAATACTGAGGTATTATACTGCAATATCTTCAAATGGTAACTATTCTTCTAATTTCTAATACTGAGGTATTATACTGCAATATCTTCAAATGGTAACTATTCTTCTAATTTCTAATACTGAGGTATTATACTGCAATGTCTTCAAAGGGTACCCACTATCATGAATGTGAAAATATGTAAAAACGTTTGCGGAAATATAATAATAATCTGTACATATACTATCACGAAATTAATCTTTTAATACAATATGACGGGAGTGTATTAGAAAATTTAGAGCATAGAAAATAGGTGGATATTTATTTTACTGTGGCGGTGTGGGTGATATTCTACAAAACATCGCTGCGTAGTATTTAGATGGTTTTAAACATATCAAATCAATAAAAAAATATTTGCTACGCAACGATATGAGTGATAAACAGCATTATCTGAGATTACGCAATGATTGTAAATTGTAGGGTACAAAGGAGCTGATAAATAGCAGACGTGTGAATAGGAAATGAAAATACTACTGCGAAAATTCAAGCTAATTTCGCAGATGACATATCTAACGGGAGGGTACTTATAGCTTTGCCCAGGTGAAGTGTCAAAGTTCATATTGGTCGAAACAACAAATAATTTATATATATTTTTATATGAATACCGCACATGAGTCCCAACTGCTCCCAACCGTCTGGAGCCAGTGAGACTATTGCATTCCCGATTGGGGAATGTTGTGAGACAGAAGGTATTGGGGAGTGGAAGGAGAAGGGGAAGAGGAAGGTAGGAAAATAGGGAAATATATATACGAAATGCATCGTAATGTTAGGGGAATATACACCTTATGCATTCAAAATTAGTCTATATTCATTCAAGACTCTAAAAACTACGATTTAAAAAAAAATCATCAAAATATAATGGGACCATAAAAGTTACCCAATATTCCACGGAAGACGTGAAAAGACATAAAAATATTATGGGAATACGAAAAATAATGATCGGGTAAGAATTTACGAATTGCCTTGGTATTTTAATAAATTCTGATCAGTACGTAAACATTTTAACAATAGACATCGAAAAGTAATTCATGAAAATAACAAACAACAAATAATATGCGGCAAAATCATTTTTATTGTGTTTTCTTGGCCTTACGATTTTAATGGAGAAATCCGAATCAAATCAGAAAACCGTGGTCATTAAAAATAACAACCACAAAACAGAAAGTTGTGACAGTTCAGGGATGTGTGGGCTTCTATCAACACCTTCCTTCCTGTGTAAATGCCAAAAACTGACAGCTAAGGCGGCCTTGATGATCTTGTGAAAAACATGTTTTTTTTCATGTGTTTATTTACTCAAGTTCTCCCCTAATACGTAATACTATAGTTGCCAAATATTAATATTTCCAAGAAAAACGAAAACAAATGTAGGAATTCGAACAAGACGTCTGATGCGCCAGCCTCATATATCGAGAGCATACAACGAAAACTGGCCAAGAAGATCCTTTTCCGATGACAGGCTAACACAGACTCGCAGATTCACGAATCAGAATATTATTTTACGTATATGAAACATAATACACATTTATTAAAAAATCCATGCAAAAATTCCCAATCTCAATCTGTCAAAAAATATAGACCTTGACTTGACTACTTTTCGTTGTATTCTCACGAAATATGCGAAATTTTTGGTCATAATTTCTTTTACTGTTCCGGGATTTTAGTTCTAGCCAATTCTGAAGAGGTTAGAACTAAAATCTAGAAATTGAATTCAGGGACAATCCAAATATGGAATCATACAAATGATCAGTGATAATATATTTGGTAAACATCTAATATGTTACGACAGAGCAGACAGACGCAGGCCAGCTGCACGTGGTACCCAATAAGTTATGTTAATAATGTGATCGTACGCAAGTCGGATTCATGCCATATGGGTTATACATACACAAATTTACACGTCGAAGATTTTTCGCCGTTGACCAACAGCAGCACTTGGCGACAACAATAATAGACCTTTAGTTAGAAAAAAAAACTGCGCCCTGTGTAGACGCAATTATAAAATTTATTTGAATTTAAACAAAATTGAAATTATACTATAATATTTAATATTAAATAATAAACACATTTGGATTTAGTGTTGCTTTAGTGATGGGCACATTAGAAATATTGTTTACAATCGAGTATCTTGATGATCGAAATATATTTATGTTGATAATAAAAAAAAATTGACTCTCAAAATATTTGTTTCCGAAACATTTGACGGCCTCCATGGTCGAGGGGTAAGGCTCTCGACTACGAATCCGAAGGTCGCGGGTTCAAATCAAGGAGTGCGCAAGTAAATTAAATTTAATTAATTTGTGCTGTTTCACAATTAATTAAGTTAAAAATAATATATAGTATATTTGCGCACGTACCAGAGTTGAAGATACTCTCAGTATAGCCCTGGTGAAAGACCACCATTTAGAATTGAAAAGTTGCTTGAAATGGCTTTTAGCCGTGTTTGGTGACCAGATCTGAATAGCCAGGTATTTCCTCACCTTCCTCTCCCCTTCTCCTTCCCCTCCCCAATACCTTCAGCCTCACAACATTCCCCAAATGGGGATGCCATAGTCTCACTGGCTCCAGACGGTTGGGAGCAGTTGGGACTCTTGTGCGGTATTCATGGAAAAAAACTATTAATCGGAGATGGTTTATGACACGTTTTTCTGTTGTCGAAAAAACGACAACGACAATTTTGATTTCTAAAAAAACATACATCGAAATAGTTGGCTTTCTTCAATACTGTTACAACATTTGATAATAATAATAATAATAATTGTTCGATTATTCTTACTCCTAATAAAAATCATACTATATTATTAGAGTCGATTACTATTATTATCATCACTACTTTTTTTATTAATAATATTACGTACAGTTGAACGATCTGCTGCAGTCAGATATTATGATACAATAATAATTCAAGATTAATTGTGCCCAATGCGAGGCCAACTTTTCAATTGGTATTGTGTAAGAGTTATTGTAACTATTTACTAGATTCGATTATTTCGAAACTTCTCTCCTTTATTCCCATCACTACTTGTTTCATTAATAAGTTACGTCCAGTTGAACGATCTGCAGTGCAGGCATCATGATATAATAACAATTCAAGATTAATTGATCCCAATCCAAGGCAGCGTTTTCTATTGGTTACAAGGATTGTGTAACTGTTTGTAGTTGTTACTGATCGGACTGCGATTGGCGATCAGCTTTTTGTAGATTGCAGCGGGTTTCAATAGAACCTGATCGAGCCCGGAGCAATGGCGTAAGAACTATAGACGAATTTATACGTAGGTACTGGAAAACTTTTTTTTTTAAATTTTGACTTGTGTGACAATTTAATTTATAGATACCCGAGTGGCTTTGGTTGGTCGTCCTTATGTCTAAAATTAAAATCTATAAATGAAATTGTAAAAACTGTTCGGCTTTTTATATCGGTAAAACAGCACGTAATGTCAATATTAGAATCATATAACATCTTAGAAGTTTAAACAGCCACGGTTTTTCGGAATTCGCCAACCATCTAATTGAAAAAGATCATACCTATATTCATAAAACCGGCGGTAATATTTTACACAACAATGGTTTTGGCATTACATTAGATAATTTAGAAGCATTAGAAATAAAAAAGCAATTAAAATTGATAGCAATATTCTTAACAACCAACTTAATTTGTCTTACAGTTCCATATTAGATATATTTCCCGTTAATTCAAAATTTCCCACTTCTTCTTAATCCCTCTTTTGACTTTCTGTATCTTTCTTTTTTATGTATTGTCCCTTTCTGTGACATGTAAGCATATCTCTGCCTCAATGTTCCATTGTTTCGTTTTATACTTTGTCTCCTTCCTTTTTTATATCCCAATTATATATATGCTCACTTTATGTATATTTGTGTAGTTTTAAGTTTTACCCTGATGAAGTTTGATATAAGCGAAACCGGTTGGTGATAGTTTATAAAAATAAATTTGTGGTTTAAAACAAAGCGTTTGTTCGTTTTATTTAAGTAATTAATGTTTTATTTCTCCTCAGTTCCGTGATCTGAGAAGGTATTTACTGTAAACATCGATAGGTATCGACTTCGGGATGAGAATAACTTTCACTCTGCGAACCTCGCCATAATTTATTTAAATACTTTACGGTATGTAACTAAAGTTTAGTTCGTCGGCGCAGCTCGGTGCTTGCTGTACGGCGACGTGAGGCAAACATCGATTCGAATGCGAGCTCGGAACAATGAGAAATTGAGGGCAGCGTAAAAAGGACACGAGAGAAGCGAAGGAAGGATGAAATTAATTCAAATACAGCGGAAATGTTATCTTTTACGCGTGGGAGGACACACGCACATATTATTTTATAATACAATAAAAAAATTCAGCATAGTTTTGGTGTCGTATGAGAAGAAAATGCATTCTACTGATAGTTTTTGTACACGTAAGGTCTAACTGATTAACCATCACGCCGTTTCCCGGAGGGTTGGGCATAGATATAGGATGACTCGCCACACAACAAACTTTGTCTTGCCACTCGCTTTTTGCTTCATTCGCCTTTACGGATCGTTACATACATACTTTACGCTATAAAAATGATACAAAAATACATTATTGTTGTTAGGTCCGTTGACCTCTTTCTCATAAACGACACTTCGAGCCCTTGGAATAACAAGGTTCCATCTGACACAGCAATGTCATACGATATTGTGCTCTAGGGAAAGCAACTTTAAGGCTTATTATCGCATAATATTGCCGTATCAGATGGAACCTTGTTATTCCAAGGGGTCGACTTGTAACAGACATAGAGGTTACAACGGAGTCAGCGACAAGAATAATCAAAAACTTCAATTCTATAGGATATTAGCTGAAGTGCCCAGCCATCTTTGCCCAGGATTATGAATAGTTTGGAGTAAAGTTTTGTGGTTGTTATGTGTTTCACTACCCCTACCCCTCACCAGTAATTTTTATGTTATTTTGAATGCCAAGTGTTCAAAATTTTATCAAGAAGTACCAAAATTTTAAAAAGTTAAAAAGGGTGGGAAAGGGAGATAGGGGAGGTTTTTTTTTAAATCTCACGTATACAGTGCCTTTCCTCTTATTTTGAAGGTCAAGTGTGTAGGTCAAATATAAAAGTGTAGATTTGTATAAATAACAAACAAACACTCCCGAGCCACTCGAATGGTCCTACTGTTGGGAGCTCCACTGTACAATGGAGCTATCCGCGGTATGCCTTATACCGTAAAATGCCCATTCAAACGTATTCCCAGATTCCCACGATAAAATTGTGTCCCCAGCGCTACGCGAATACACGTATGTTTTAATTTTCACAGAAAATGTATGAACGTCACAAAAAGTGCAGTGCACACCCGTAATCCTACATACACTGGCTAGCGGCAAAAGGGTTAAAAATACATAGAGGTTGAATTAAAATGATTTTTAATAAATGAATTAAATCAGGACATACAGAATACATATTAGTATTCTGTATGGCCCGATGAGGAAAGCTTCGCTTTCAAAACATGTTGATATGCGCATATTAAAAAAGTGGTGATTGCAAAGTAATTATTAATTCATTTATTAATAATGACGCCACAAAGTGAACACCAATCTTTTGAAGAAATTATAAAATGAGTTTTATTCGGTTTCTCCAACAGTCCATATAAAACTGTCATAGTCGTGCATATTATTATATATATATCAATGGTAATCAAACAAGTAATAATAATCTTATAGCCGAATTATCGGTATTCTTGTGGTGATATAACATTCACTTTGGACTGTGATTCAGTAGTATTACAGAGAAATCCAAGAAGAGAGAAGTCACCACCTTTATATCCGAACTTTGCACGCTAGACAGTTTACTTTATTCAATAGAGATAACATTTACGCGGGGCCAATTAATGCACTGTAATTTGATGAGGCAACCAGTGGTTTATCTGACTATAAAAATATAGATTAGATGAGTACCAAAGTACCGAAATTATCCCAGAACCTACTTATTTATCCGTGAGGTGTGCATTCCATATAGCACTGGTTACGCTGTCTCACTCGCATAAAAATATAAAAGAATTTATAAAATTATTCCAAGAAATCTGTCTATACTTTTAAAAATAGGCGTGAAATTCTAGCTACGAATCGTAGCGCCGTAAGCGCCAATCGACTGCCTTACTATAACGTGTTGTCAAAAGCAGGAACCAAGTATGCAAAATGACACCGATGTCATATTCAAATGCTCTATTCTATACAAAAAAGTACATGTGTACAATACGCATTCAAAGGAAGAGTCGTTTATGTTAGTGTCGAAAAAGGTAGTCCCTTTCGGTACATATTGGTGCCATCTTTGTAGATACCCATATTTATTAGTACAACTTTAATAACGAAATAATTACGTTATTATGTTGGCTTTCTGTCGTGCAATTGTGCGGTTAAAAAAGAAAATTTTATATATCCAGTAATTGGGTTGTAATACGCATAAACGAAGCGGTTATTTGGATATTTGACATGGCAGGTAATCCCAACCAACATCCGCGAACACCAGCAGCTTGGCTTTTCTTAGCGAAAACTACGTCTGTTATTCTACTGCCTACCCTGATTGAAAACTCTGCGCACGCCAATGCTCAACAGGATGTTTACTGCTATCATAAAAAAATTTATTCAAAAGGCATTTTGATATTGTGTATCTTATAATATTCGGGTAACTGAACATACTTCACGGTTATTTTACAGAGGACACGGAGTAATCCGTACAAAGTTCAAGAATTTATTTAATACAATTATTGTGGCGTGATGTTGTTAGGTTTTAATCGTAATCCGGTGGTGACACACTGTTTTGTATTACCTAAATTGTAATCAAACGGAAATGTTGGAATAAACTAAAGTGTTCCCCTTAGTAGAAATAGATTGTTTGCTACACAATTTGCCATGTCACGTAGGCGTATTATTAACGTTTCTCTAGAAATGGGAATTTCATGTGAAATGATAATTTAATAACGACATACATGCTTTGCAGCTAGAAGAGCTTCCACGTTGAATTTTACCATGAGGGCAAGAAAAACTCAATTCACAATAAAAGTGAACACAAAATATTTAAAACTTATTGCCAGGTGGCAATTTCTCCCAACAAACCTCGATTTTGAGAACGAACAAAAAGATCTGAGTAATAAGAGAAAAAATTTACATATCTACCTGTAAAAGTTTGTGAATGTGGGAAATTTTTTCTCTCTCGAGATGTTTATGTTGTTAACTAGCGGAAGTGCCCGGCGTTGCCCAAGGTCATGTACGGTTTGGAGAGAGGGATGGGAGTGGTTTTAGAAATCTCATGTAGACAGTGACCTTCCTCTCGTTTCTAAGGTCAAGTGTGCAAATTTTCATTAAGCTCGGAATAAAACTGTAGATTTGTATACAAAACAAACACACCGCCCGTCCGGGACACTCTTCCTTATATAGTAGAAATAGAAATAGAAGAAGATAGATGGGTAGAAGAAGAAGATAACAATAACCATAAACAAATCCATTTTCATTTAATCTAGATATTCTCAGCGGTTACAAAACCGCCACCAAAAGATTTGTTTTTGTAGTAATCAATAGCTGTAATAACACTGACCGTTATGCCACAGAGACCGCTCTTTCATTGTTTGTTTAGAAGCACAACGAGTTCAACATCCACGCATGTTTTTACCGTAAACTGGTACGTGCAAGATAACCCACGTTCTTCATTAAAAAAATGGTTGCTAGTTTCTGTTCATAACCAAATTACGCAGATGAAACCGGCTCAATAAAAAAACAACAAAGAAAGTAGCAGCAGTTAAGTAGGTACGCAATTTTAATGAGTTAATATAAATTTGGAGTCTTGTATGTTTGCATATTTGTATGTTTGTTTCATTTTTATGCATTATCTCAGCGCTGGAATGGGTTACGCGGTTGATTTAAAGACAGTAAATGCAGTTTTTTTAATAATGACAATGTGGTATACTTCATATTGACCCCCGGGGTCATAGTAGGGAGCAAAGGGTTAAATTCATCTTTTAAAAAACGAAACGTAGTGGGAACAAAATGGAACATTGATTTCAGTTGCAAAACGTTCAAATTTCGAACTCACTGCTTTCCAACACATTTCCAACACCCCGATGATATTTTGTTTTATTTTAAGATCCAAGTTCCAGACAATATGTTCATAGTTTAATTTTATTAAAAAAAACATTAATTGTAGACAATTTATGAATACCTCCTACTTGGAGCAAGTGGATAAGTTTGTTGTGTAATTGGGAAGTATGTTTACGAGAAAGGCTGATATTGAATGAATGCTGTGGTGAAAGGTGTAGGGTAGGGTAAGGTAGGGTAGGGATAGTGGTAGGGGTAGGGGTAGGGGTAGAGGTAGGGGTAGGAGTAGAGGTAGAGGTAGGGGTAGAGGTAGGTATAGTTATAATAATATAAGTTATTAACAATAATATTATTTCCACCTTAAAATTAAACCCAGTTTACTAGAACTCACAACCTCAAAACTTTACTCCGAACCATTCATAACCCGAACAAGGCCGGGTACACGTCGGCTAGTCGGATGACTCGAGGGGTAAGAAAAATAATTTAGTCCCACGACCGAGGTCACCAATGATTGAGCGAATGGTAAATACATAATTTTAGCGGAAGGCTTAAATTTCTCTTTAGAATTTACTATCAACTTAATGGGCATTTTCGCCAAACTTTGTACATGTGTTTAAATTATTCATGGTAACGGAATGGAAAAATATCATATCCATCCATGTTCGTAATAAAAATTATATAAACATTGTATTAATCAAGATTTTGGTGAAATATTGCTCTCACTAACATAATGAGGAATCTGCCGGTTACGTAAATTAGTTAATCAACTCCTTAATTTCAGTGAAAAATAATATTACCAACATTTCAAACATGCACAAACTTTGATAATAATGCCCAAACATATATAAAATTTGATAATATAATTTTTTAACAGAAATTAATAGTTTTATATGGTATACCCCCCCCCCCCCCAGCAGATTCCTTATTCTATTAGTGAGTTAATAAGAGCAACATTTCAGGAAAATATTGATTAATACAATATTTATATCATGAACTAGGGAATAATAATTTCCCATTCCGTTATCATGAAACTAAGCTGATTAAATGCACGAGACACTTTTATCGCTTAAAGGAGCCTTTATCAGCTTTAAACTATATATTTTCCAAAAATATATAATGTAACCTATTGAAAATACAACAAATTTAACCTCACACACTCAAAATTAATTACAAAATCAGACTTTGTTCAATTGAATATATATTTTTTATTTTTTTATATGAATAACCCCACAAGAGTCCCAACTGCTCCCAATCGTCTGGAGCCAGTGAGGCTATGGCATCCCCAATTGGGGAATGTTGTGAGGCTGAAGGTACTGCGGAGGGGAAGAGGAAGGCGGAGAAATACCTGGCTATTCAGATCTGGTGACCAAACACGGCTTAAAGCCATTTCAAGCAACGTTTCAATTCTGAATGGTGGTCTTTCACCAGGGCGATAGTGAGAGTATCGTCCGCTCTATATAGAAGTGGGACATAGTAAAAACGCAATGCACACAGCTAACTAACCATCACGCCGTTTCCCCGCAGGGGTAGGCAGAGAGGACGGACCACCAAACAACTCGATCTTGGCATACACTTCTTGCTTCATTCACATTCATACATCGTCTCATACATTCTCTTTTGTTATTCCGACTTCTGACATGACCCGACTCAAGTATTTGATTCACTTGATCGTGCCATGTCTTCCTCGGTCGTCCCCGGCTTCTTCTTCCATCCACATTCGCGTCATACATTCTTCTTACGCTCCTTTCTTCGTTCATTCGCTCCACATGCCCAAACCATCTAAGCGTCACTTTCTTAATCTTACTCATTACGCTTACATCAGGCTTGCATTCTTTACGAATTTGAATGCACACACTTTGGCGAAAATGCCCTAATGCCAAATAGAAGTATTTTATAATTTCTTCAAACGATTGGCATTCACTTTGTGGCGTCATTATTAATAAATGAATTAAATAATATACTTTGTTTTCACCACTTTATAAATATACATAGATATCTACATGTTTCGGAGGCGATGCTTTTTGCATCAGGAATATCTATGTATTATAAAGTGGTGAAAATAAAGTGTATTTTTAATGAATTTAGAAGTATTTTACATCAATGGGTAGGCATCTAAGTACTACACAGCACTTATTGTGAATAGTTATCTATAAATATGATTTATATCTGGAAGCCCTTAACGAAAATATTTTTCCATTTTTTATAGCACACTTGTAAAAATGTTCAAACAACAATGCAGACCAGAAAAAGGCATGTCAGAGGTTAATCCATGCGAATAGATAGCTTACATTGAAGTGTACCACTCAGTGATAATACGATCAGCCGCGTTTCTGTCGCTGAGATTGAGTGTATGAATAATTTTTAGAAAATCAGTCACTCAGTTCGATTGATGAAAGCGAGCGTTAGAACAAATTAGATGCATTTTTAGCCATTTTTATGCATTTTTAGCCAACGGATAAGTTTCAGCCAATGAACGGAAATAATTAACACTAATCTAAGCGATGTTCATTTCAATGATAAATAGGTGTATTGTTTGATACGTAATCCCGTAAGTAATTAATAATATATCATTGAAGAGATAAAAATAACACGTAATATTATACATATTAATGTAAACATAAAAAAGAACACGTGGAATTTACAATGACCCAGATCCGAGGTTAAAGTTATTGCTTGTAATAAATTCATTATTAATGCGATGCAATGCGAAGTAATGCACAATCATGTGTTTTGGTTTGAAAATTTGATGGCCTAGAAATATCATAGATGATTTAATTAAATACTGCGAGTAGAACAAACTTTGGCCTTTGGAATTTTTATAAACCTAGAAAAAATAAAGTATCAGACCTAAAAAAAATGTTTAAAGTGCAAAATCTTCTACTTACGAACTCTTTTTCGGATATTATCATATTGCTCATTGTGGAAAATTAAGTTTTTTAGAATATGACTGAAAAAACATTTTAATATTTAAGTAAATGAAACACGTTGTTATGAACCACGAATATATTTTATTTTCACCAACCGGTTTCGCTTAGCTCAAGCTTCACCAGGGTAAATATAATAGCTTCAAATTCATTTACTTAATACAATGCCAAACCACAAAGTGATTGCTTCATATGAAAAAAAAAAATATATATATATACATATATATATTTATACATATTTTAATATTTATGCGTGAGCTTTACAAAAAATAAAATAAAATAAATCACGCATTTTGGTGATGTTTTTTTGCGTATTTTGGTGGTGAGCGGGAATTTCAACCTTCTCGCCAATTGCATAAGGAGTGCGTGATTTCGTTCGAATTTTAGGAAGTGAATCCCTTTGAATCAAACACAAATAGACCAAGAACAAAACATAATATTTAGGTATACTATTTGTTACAATCTCTCAACCGAGGAATAACGGAACATAACTGTATAGCATTTCTAACCGAAATGAAAACATGTTTCACTTTTAACGTTGCGTACGATAATTAAAAGCAATTTTCAATTTCACGTGTAGTTACACAATAATAATTATTAGCATTGGTTTATTAACGTTATACGAACTTAGAAGTAACATTTCAACGATTAAAGGTCTATTCATATCTACCAGCACCGCACAGTGAGTAGTACAGCACAGTACGGTACAGACAAGGCAACATAAGTTGCACATATTATCTATGAACACATTCATATTACAGGGTACGTAAACGTAACGTATCCGCACATGCACGGGCCAGCACCGGCCGAGATTGTCGGCTAGAATATTTTGCCTTTGATGATGGCCACTAGACGTCTGCGCCTGCGCAGTTAGTATGAACTCTTCGTCAGTTGGCGTCATTAGACGCAGATATTGCTTAAACCGAGAAGATGGATAACGATAAATTGATTGAATTGGTCAGGTAAAATAGGTCATAAAATAATAATAAACATGGAAATAGAATTATACAATCCTCAAACATGTTGTGGCGGACGCCAACGCTTAGTTGACAGTTCAGTTGATAGCCGTACTCGCGTCTGCTGTGTCTATGCTAGTGCAGACATGGCACAGAAGGGAGAATTAATATTACACCGTGCGTGAATGTGTTCATAGATAATGTAAGCAACAAATTTTGCCGTGCCTGCCATTTTACGTGTCTGCACTGCGCGGTGCTGGTAGATGTGAATCGAACTTAATACAGACAATTTTATGGAATGGAAGGGTAGGTACTTACAGGTAAAAGTATCTATTGGAAAATTTTCTAAAACAATTATTAATAATTTCCTTTATGATGTTCGAAAAAGAGAATAGGCAATCTAGTTTACTGAAAACGGTTTTTCCCCTTTATAGGCGGTGAAAAAAATACGTATTTATACATGCCTTACGTAAAGGGAAATAAAGCAAAGAAACTTATTATCATTGCCTTCATAATTTATTTCCAAATTGAAAGGAATTACCTTCGTACCGCTTTAATACCTACGGAATTATGGGCAACCCAAATTACTTTAATTACTTACTTTTCGTGAATTAAGTTTTAGGAGCTACTTTTTCCACGTTTTTTTTTTTAAATCTTAAAAGCTCCATAGCTCATGATGGAAATTACATATATGCGATGACCTAAGAATCTCAACAAATAACTCATGATCTTTTTAAGAACTAAACAGATATTTAAAAAATCTACGGATCTTAAAGGATCTATGATGGAAATGACGTAGCGCCCTGAAAATAGACGCGTTGCGTTGACCCGCAAATTCCAGACAGAAAATTTTCATGATGCCAGATATCACTTTCGAGTGTTTTTTCTGCTTTACATTGAATGTAATGATAATACCTACCTGATTAATCAGATAAGTTGCCAACAAAACAATGGATGCGGTTGTATCTAACCGCAAAAATAAAAATAAAATATATATTTGTACTCATCTTTGTTATAACATAACTTGTTATCACTAAATGATCCTCTTTCATTATCTGTAAAATATTGCGGTGGATTAATTATTACGAAAACTAGTTTAGAGTCTATCTACTGTGAGAATTTGCGGTGAGGCAGGGAGTCGGCCAGACGACTAGATTTGCGGAGGCAACTACAGTAGCTTGACGCAATTAAATCTGCAGGTACTTTCTAACCTTCTTCTCCATATCTCCTTTAACATCAGTGGCGTGCAATGTCCCATGACCGACGGTAGGCTGTTGTTTTTTCGATTGTAATTACAAAATTACATGAAATTAAATATTACGATGCCCTTGAAAACTGTGTGACGGTTGGGAAAAGTTGGGACTCTTGTGAGATATTGATATTTTTTTAAAAGTCGTTAGTGTCGCTATATTGTTCTTTCGTCAAGTTAACTGTGTCAATATGTAAAGCGGTTTTTAGCTAATCGCAGATTATTTTTATGTGGACAATAAAAAAAATGAGGTCGTTGTTTTAGTAACAGTCTGCAAAAAGTCTGCGGCGTTATCAATGGGTCTATATAAATCATATTGTCGTCAACGAGAAAACACCTCAGATTTATTTACTTATCTTTATATTAACGGACCCATTGTCCAATTACATAAAATGCACAACGCAAAATGAGATAGACAAGAGCTACAGAAAAAGTTACATTCATAATACGTGAATGAAGAAATTACAAAAACAGGATAAAAATATACATTTGAGAGAATATTCAAGTCAAAGCCTAAACAAGGTTTTGGATTAGTCCATAATTTTAGACATTCGTTTTTATAATTTTTGTTTTTGTCTTTTAGAGGATAGCAAGGAGTGTACTTGAGTCGTGCCATGTTAGAATAACAGAAGAGTACGTATGAATGTGAATGAAGCAACGAGTGTGTGCCAAAGACCGAGTTGTTTAGCGGTCCGTTCTCTCTGCTACCCCTGCTGCGGAACGGCGTGATGGTTAGTCAGTTAGTACAAAATGCATATGCAACTTGTGAATTATTACGAAATCATAAGGTTATAATTTATAATATGATATTAGGTAGGTACTATTAGGTACTTATTTATTATTTATCGAAAACTGATGTTTGAGAACGATATAGTTTTTTTTAGTGTAGGAGGTACTTGCTGAACATGCTTCTAATAAAGATGACCTACATAAAACCAGAAGGCACCTCTCTCAACTTGCGAATAAATCTAAAAATAATTCCTAACAAGACTCACAAAACAGCACGTTGACGACAAGAAAATGACGAATATTATTAAACATTGGGCACGCTTTACCCATTATCATCCAAGGATAAAAAAAACTTTCATTCAAAACTCGTTGAAAACGATACTGGTTCCGAATAGTAAAAACTAGAGACACATAAAAAATCTCTGTAGGTACCTATATTTAGAATTCTTTTAACATGTTATAAAGAAAAAAAAGATAAGTGTAATAATCATTGCATCCAATTTTTATCGATTTATTAATATTATTTTTAATCATTGAAAATATGAAACAGAAAGTAAAAAGGTAGGCCGCATCTGGGATTCGAGCCCAGGACCCCTCGGTCTATCCGATAATGTATATCTGAGACACGATCTAAATCTTCTTCTTCTCTTTCTATTCTATCTATATATAAAAATCAATGTTTGTCTGTGTGTCCTCGATCTTATGGAAAATTACTCGACCGGTTTCGCTGAAAATAGCACAGCTTGTTCTTTTTGTGCCGGTAAGGTTTAGAGAGTAGTTTGAATGAAAACCAATATGTAAAACTGTTGCTATAACGTTTTAAAACTGGTATGAAAAACATTGAAGCCGCCATGTTGTACTGAGGTTACCCATAGATATACCACTCTGGTTAGCCACAGATTGCATATTAAAAAGAAGAAGGTTTGTTTGGGTGGAATATTTTCAAAATGGAAAACACGGGTAGGTACCTACTTAAGAACTTTATTATTAAATAAATGTTTGGAATGAAATAAATTTTTCAAATTAATAATACTTTGTTTAGAGGTAGTAATAGTCGTCACAAGGCTGTCAAAACAATTATGGCACCCAAACGACTGCAAGAATTTACAACTTCATAACTTTATTCCAAAAAAATAAAAATAATGCCAAGCAAGGCCGGGTTAGTTGCAAATAAATTAGACAATATAGAAAGATAACAACCAAAAATATGTGGGAATTACTTGAAGACGATGAATATTAACATGATACCGATTAAAATGACGGAAAGCAATTGGTTAGAACGCTGGTCCCAGATAGACCGAGAGGTCCTGGGTTCGAGTCCTAGATGCGACCGTTACCTTTTTATTTTCTGTGCCTTTTTTGTTTCATATTTTCGTTTGAGATTTAATAATATCATTTTTAATGATTAAAAAAAGTCTATTATCAAAAAAATTATACATTTCTAGGCGGCGTAAATTCGGTTGTTTTTTTGGCGTATAGCCCTGTCCGCACTAGTGGTGGGCGAAGCGGCTCGGTTTAGTGAGCCGGATCACTAAATCAGCTCTCTGTGAAGATAATCCACGTGAAAACTGGACGAAAAAAGTAGTGTAAGAGCGTCTTAAGGATGTCTTTATGAGGGCCGAGGGAGCGAGGGAGAGGGCATGGTGCGGAGGGACGCGAACCGTCGTTCAAAAGAGCCGGATCAACGAACCGGTATACTACAAAGAGCTGATTTAGTGATCCGGCTCACTAAACCGAGCCGCTTCGCCCACCACTAGTCCACGCATAGCGTTTCTCTAGCGCTCGATGTAGTTCTAAACCAAAAAATAATTATTTAACAGTCAAAGGGGCAAATTAAATCAATTGAGAGGACAATAATATTGCGGGCCTTTGCATTAATGCTGACTAGCACTTGACTGGTCATGGTCATGCGTCGCACACCTCGCGGAGTCAGGACTGAGCTTATGAAGCTTGCGCGCCGTAGTACCAACAAGGTGGAAAGATTGGTGTTGTTCAAAATATTTTTTTCTAATTAGTTTCGCGTCTACCAATCCCGAACCACGTGTTCAAATATAACAGCTGATTTTCCATGGCAATGTAATATGGGTATTGCGGCGCGCCTGCTTCAAAACAGTCATAAAAACAGGGAATATTTGTAGTTTTTTAAAAACACAAACCATATTACCAATAACCCGACAATATTTAAATTCGCGGAAAAGAGAAAAAAAATATCCACAAAAAAAAATCACGTGAATTTCAACTTTGGCAAGATTACAGCTGAAAATTAGCCCCACTGGTTTTGTGTCGGTTCCAGTGTTGTCAGTAACACAGATTATTATGAAAATGATGACGTCACCGCCACTCCAGAGTGATGCAAGTTAGTCAGCTCAATAACTTGGCCATGTCTAATAATAACATGATAAAACTGAAGCATCCACGATCTCGAACATCTGTTACATTCGCAGGTCCGCAGAATGCAAAGCTGTCCAGATTTCGTAACAGATAGGTAAAACTGGCACACTATATTTTTTACGTGCGATTACGTATAAGCCTGTAATTAAGTAAGTAATAACATAAATCAAAACAACAATAATTTAACATAATAATATGTTAAATGGTAAAAAAAGCTTGTTACGCAAGATTTTACTTTTTTTTTTTTTTTACAGTAACTCCACACAGGAGACCAAGGAGGAAACAATTTCCCTCAAGGCCTATATCATCTTAGGGGATGCTGTGTGGAGGATCTTTTAGAGGATAGGAAGGAGTGAACTTGGGTCTTGAAGAGACCCATGTTATAGGATGGAGGAAACACAGAGGCCGGCAGATCATTCCACAGCCGAGCTGTTGAACACAAGAACGAGTCGTAGAAGCGACCCGTTCTCATGTGACAAATGTCAACCGTGTGCAAATGTTGGGCGCGCGTTTGGCGTGTTTCCCGACTATGCACCGGTGCCGAAGGGATCAATGACGCTAGTTCCTCGGAGCATCTTCCATTAAAATACCGGTAGAACAAGGACAGCATTCCCACCCGACGTCTGTGCTCCAAAGATTGCAACCCATTTGTTAAGATAGGCGAATCTATCAAACGGACCGCCCGTTTCTGCACAGAGTCAAGGTTTTTTTCAGATATTTTGGGACTCCCGACCAGAGGTGGCTGCCAAATTCTACAATGGGGCGCACTTGCGATTTGTACAGGGTCAGCAGTTGTGTACTATTAAAGTATCTGCGGGCTCTGTACAATACGCCCAGCTTCTGAGAGGCTAACTTTACTCGGGTTTCGATGGAGACCCCATACCTGAGCTGATCACTTAAGGTTACACCAAGCATATCAATGGAGGGCTTGTTGGGAAGATTGCTTCCATTAAAGGAGACTAGATTGTCATTTCGATCCTTTTTAGACGTAATCAGACATGATTGGGTCTTTGAAACATTAAATTCGACGAGGTTATTCTTACCCCAAGAGGAGACCCTCTCAAGGTAACCGTCCATTCTCTGTTTCAAAGCCCTCCGAGCCGTTGGAGTTTGTGTGCCCTTTGGGGGCTTGTCAAACAAAAAGCAATCATGGACTGTACTGTCATCCGCGTAACAATGGATTGGTGCACATGTCAAGAGGTCATTGATGTGCAACAAAAACAATGTCGGAGACAGAACCGATCCTTGTGGGACGCCAGCATTTATTGAATGCGAGGAAGAGATGAAACCATCAGCAACCGTCTGAATCGATCTCTCCCTCAAAAAAAAAACTGCACTAATTACTGCATTTATGCAGCCTTGCGCGAAACCCATGTTAAAAAAAAATGGACTAAAACTCGTAAGGTTATTTTTTCGACATGCAAGTTTAAACTGAATATAAAATAATTTGCATAGATCATATCCTAGTGCGAAATAGTTTAAAAAAACGTATTGGCTAATGGCTGGTCAGGTAATGGACCTCTATGCAAACTGATGTGATATTAGTAACATTTTGTTTCTAGATGTGTCAAGACGTTAGATGTGTTAGGCAAGACCTAATTGCATATTTAAGCCTTTGGTGACCCCGGTATAAAAATTAAACATTTGATTGGCTGAAATCTCGTCCTGACGAGACTTTAGATTGAAAGTACATCTATGTGGGAGTACGGACTCTATCCGTGGCTTTATCCCACTAACTTTCTTCTGGGCATGCTTGGATTTCACTCCCTGCAGCTCAGAAGAGAGGGGTATGCCGCTACCCACTTTTTTAGACTATTGCGAGGCTCCATAGAGAATTCAGCTATTTTGGAACGCATAAGTCTTTATGTTCCTGATGACTATCTAAGACAGCGTCGTCATAGATTATTCTATCTTCCTACCTGTAGAACCAACCTGCCAATGGTTCTCCCGGTGGGGAGGAGTATATTGCTCCTGAACAAAATCTCACAGGATATCGACATATTTTGCGTCAGTGAGGAAAGATTCAAAAGGGAAATTCTATTGATTCTTGAAAGAATCTCTTCTCATTGACGCGATCTTCACCACTGCCTGAATTTATTTAAATATCTCTGAATTTATTTATTTTTTTATTTTTAGTATATTTCTTCATTGTTTTACAAATATTAAATAAGTACCTGTAATTTCTCTTACGTATTAAATATAACATGTTTGTAATTGTATTAGAAATTAAATAAAAACATTATTATTATTATTATTATTATTATTATGTTAACTGATGAAGTGATGTTTATGAAGATTATGTTTTCTTGACGTGTGGCATTAGAAAACATTATTTTAATTGAATGAAGTAGCAGAGGAATAAGGGAAATTATGGAAATTAGCGCAAAAATGCTAAGTTGGATCTATATTATATCGGAAACCATCGAATCGTTAGAAATACCGAAAAATCAGTAATGATGAAAACAATCGAATACCTTTTCACCAATAATATTCAATCATTGTAGAAAATAATATTAACATAACCCAAATGAAACATGAAAGCGGAAAAACGACAGAAAATAAAATGATTTCAGTCGCATCATACTGAAATCTTTTTATTTTCTGTCGTTTTTTCCGTTTTCATACTTCATTTGGGTTATGCTAATATTATTTTCTACAATGATTAAATATTAAAACGAGGTTTTTAAATCACCAAAAAATAATTAATAATTAAAAATTGAATATATTCTTTAAACTTTTATGAGAAGTCAATAGATGTCTCATATAAATAAAAAAAATCGGATATTAATCCGAGAGACTGTCTGGGTTGCAATTGTGTTCCTTAGGAAGTTTGTAGTCATTATAAAGATAGCTACCAATAATATGGGATTAAAAATGGAGAATAATATTTACAAATCTTGAATCTGAGATATGATATCGATGAAGATGACATAAATTGAACTGGTCTCATTAGCTAAGTTGGTTAAGCGGTTGCCCCGGATAGGCAGAGGTCCAGGGTTCGAGTCCCAGATGCGACTGAAATCTTTTTATTTTCTGTTGTTTTTTCGGATTTGTGTTTCATTTGGGTTATGTTAATAATATTTTCTACAATGATTAAATATTAAAATGAGGTTTTTAAATCTCAAAAAAAAATCTTTAAAAATGGAGGATAATATTAACAAGTCTCAAACTTGAAGTATCATATCGGTGTAGATGGCGTAAATTGAACTGGTCTCATTAGCTAAGTTGGTTAAGCGGTTGCCCCGGATAGGCAGAGGTCCTGGGTTCGAGTCTCAGATGCGACTGAAATCTTTTTATTTTCTGTTGTTTTTTCGGATTCGTGTTTCATTTGGGATATGTTAATATTATCTTCTTCAATGATTAATTAAAAATTCAATAATATTCATCTTAAATTGAGTGCCCTCGTCGCTCCAGTAGTACTGGGAGCCTTGCGACAGGGGGACTTCTGGATGTGGTGGTAGAATCTGATCGTATATTATTATTGTACACATTGACCGTGAATATCAATACCTACCCTTTTTAATTCCTATTTCCGATCGCAAATTTTTCTTGTGATAGCGCAAAGTTGTGTGTTGTTAAAACTAATCAATGATAAAATTTTAAATGATTAGAAACACAACGAACTCCCCACGGTAAGGTAGAAAGTAGATTATAACAATTTTTAGAACCGTGTGATCGGATGTCGAGAAAAAGAGCGCAGCAGACCTCAAGTTCAAAATAATCAATGTCTAGAGTCGATCGTGCCAGGTTGTGTTGGCTACAAAATATACAGTTTCGATCCAAGAAGACACAGAAACGTATTAAATTTGTTGGGGCTAATTACATTATGCAATAAGCGACAGCTTTTAGAGTACAGACAAACGACTGGCTATTAGTTGTCATCGAGGGCATTGATATATTACATACACGGAACAGGTTCCTAAATAACATGAAGGAGAATGATTTAATAGGGGCTTACCACTTTGAGGCGGCTTCTCAGGACTCCCAGCTTCCCGAACCTGACGTGGAAAGGAGAGCACGTGAAGGATCCATCGGGCTGCTCCACGACCACTACGTCAATCGCCCCCGTGAGGGTGGCTGCGTTGATCTCATTGTAAAACTCCCTGAAGTTGGCAAACACCTTGCCCAGATAGTTCATGGAATACATGGTTGGAGTTTTTTTTTCACACTTGTCACAAATCAGAATCCTTAATCACTTGTTAACTTTTATTAAAACACGCACGTGTCAGTCTATTTGATATCCATTGTCCGACTGTTCATCTGAGGCCCATGGCTGTAGTAGGCCGAATGATCTGGAGAAAAAAAAAGAGTAAGTCATAATATAATCAATTTATTCTTAAAAACGTTAATCAATATGGCAGAACATTAAATGTAATAACGATAAGAATAATTAGTGAAATTAGCTCCGGTTATCACATTCTCAACGCAATGTCACCGGTACAAACTACAGTGGTTGTTAACTCGTTTTCGTGTATGCGTGACGCGTGAAATTGTACGTGTTGAGAACGTGCGTGTGTTCACAATAAATCCTAAGTCGATATTGTATGATTAACCTTATAAAAAAATTTTGGCACAGTTGAAAAGTGAACAGATGTTTTTTATTTTGGTTGAGATTATTGTAATAAGGAAAAAAACAGATTCACGTAAACACGAATACATAAAACAGATGATATCAATGAATATAATCTAACATGTAGGTACTTGTTGTGTAATCGATTTTATTGTTCAGAATGAAGAGATAAAGAATTATGAATAATGACAATGAATTGTAAAGCTACGAAGGAAAGCCGGTAACTAAAAGTCATCGATTTTGCTTGAGTTGAGTCGTCCACAAAATGTACATTAAATGTAGGTACAAGCATTGTAAATGATGTAAGGTGAACGTGGACATAAAAAAAACTAGATACATGTCATCAAATCGTTTTGTAGACGTTCAACCGATGATTAAACGCTCGAATAAACACGGCCGAACCAACCACACAAAATAACAATAATTGACACAAAACAAATAATTAGTTGATATTATGGAATAACATTAGCACGATGACGCAAAGGCATAGAAAATTCAAATTATGTTTAACAATGCGTCCAGCAAAGGATTCCCAAATAAAATATGATCACGTATGAGATAATAAATTAAATAAACGAATAGATGATTATAAACTGAATTTCCCGCCAAAATTGCGATAAATACGTAAAAACTACGCAAACATCAAATTGAAGAAGAAAGGACAATATTGCATAGCAAATAAAGTCCTTGGCATTCGTGTTTTTTTTAACGAGTTGATAAAAAAATGTTTATTGCTTTAGCGAGCGACTTGAGACACGAGGTAATGCGTCCATTGACGAATAATGGACAATCGAGACTGTAGTCTGCATTTACGGGAAGGTTAAGGAAAGGTACCCGTATAACGAGAAAAATAATAGCGAATTGGCATCTTTCCCTGATCCGGGTGACGGTGGATTGGCGAGCTTCCACTTTCCCGACTAGAATTTGGCACCCGGTCACACAACTCCCAGATTGGCTAAATCTCTTCCTCAATGACTGGTACAGGGTATTAATAAAATGACAGATGGTCTAGCCCAAGGGTCCTCAACCGGTCGATCGCGAAGCTAAATTTTGTCTATTCCAATAATTACAATTGCGAATTTTGAAAATAATAATTATTTTCACATTTTTAATTTAATGGATTCAAAAATTTACATCCTTAACGAAGGACAAATTGTTAATCAAGTGTTTTAATAGTTTTGAGGAACAAAAAAAACAAACGATACAGATTCTTATAAGATTCCTGTTATAAGTCGATTCTCATGAAAATTATGGCTAAAAGTATGTGGTGTACCAACCATAAAAATATAGAAAAAATGACAAATTTCTAATTAAAACGTTTTATTTAGTGAATTTGGTAAGGATTTCATACGCTATTTATTTAGTTGGTCACAACAATCAGCAGAAGATGATAATAAAACGGCATCTTTCAAATATCCAATGCACAATTCATATCCGAACTACATACAGGCTACCTTTGGTAACATGCCACTGCTAAAAGTATCTCACAATCTCAAAAGGTTTGGGAACCCTTGGTCTAGCCTCAAGCCACATCATGTTACTACACCTGAAGCTCAAAGTCCAACCTGTCCCTAATAAATGAGACTGAAGTCTTAGAAGAATCTCGAATAGAAGACTACGAAATAAAATCTGACATTTAATAGTAATTTCTTATGTACTTCAACATTTTTCACTTTAAACGAGTTTTGAATTTAATATTTCCAATTTGACAAATCGTACAAGAAGGTGTATTATCGTACACTGGCGGATTTTGGGCATTACACTTATTACCAAGAACACCGAAGAATCGGATAGTAGACTGATTAGAATCGCTGTGCCATCAGCTGTCGAATGAGAAATTGTATATTGGCAACAACTGACAGATATAACTGAGAATTTTTTCAAATACTGTCGTATTCTGGTTTATTTTTGTGCGTAACAAACCACAGATACAGCGTCACATAAAACCAAATCCACGTTTATATAATTTAAATCTAACCTCGTCGACGTACATCTGAAAGGTCAATATTGACCGATTTTTAGGCAAGCAAAATTGTGTGTTTTGGGTACCTAATCGGACTCTCTTGTGTCTAACTTAAGGAGGGGGGGGGGGGGGACGTCGGAGAGTTACTATTTATTAATTCAAAATAATGATAGTATTATTACGCAATACGATAAACATAATGTTTTTAACTAGAAAAATATTTGTTAAATATTTTATAGGCTTAGCATTTATCAAAAACTTATCAGAAATATTACTTTTTTCTGACCGTCCCATCGCATGTTTTACAAAATATTTAAAATACTAATGTGATTTTTGAAGTGGAGAAAAGTATGTTAAATAATTTGTCGTTGCGTTTTTGTAAATAAACGTAACCAAAAAATTTTAATCCGCATTACAAAAAAAAAACAATGTATTTTATGAAACTATATAGTCAATTTGGTCAATTGAGCCTTGTTAGTATCTTGACACTACAAAAAAAACTAAAATAATATTGTCAGAGTTGGGAGTTTTTTCGGTTGATAGTTTTTATCACGCTTTTCAAACGACTGATATCGTAATTACAAGATAAACATTACGCCTTCTCAACGAATTTCAAGTACTGATGTATCTGACGTTATATTTAGTACTTTAAATCAAAACAGAACGCTAATCAACGATCGATAGCGATGCCAATATTACTGCCATTAAATTTGAATTATGTTAACTGTTAACGAATTTATGATAACACTGATAACCTCCGGAGAGATGAAATGACGCAGTTGACGATTGTGAAAGATGCACGATCTTTTGGCTTTATGATAGATTCACGTCAGCTGGGAAATTCTGCCAGTAAACAAATCAGTCGAAAGGGGAAAATATGATTTGATTCAAAGAGTTAAAACCATGTCATAACACGCCTCTAAATACGATTTATTTAGCAGGTAACATTAACTAAATCGACCAAAGTCAGTGATAGAAAATATATTATTGTTTACAGTCAATAAATAGTTGGAATAACATTGTTTTAGAGATAATTTTCCGAATAGAACGACGGTTATTGACGTAAATACGTACACAGTAATTATGTGCATCATTGTAAAGATACGTTTGAGAACGTAAACAAGCACGAATAGTAGAGGAAACATTGCACTACGATATAAATTTATATATGAAACACATTATGTTCAAATAGGTAAGATAAAAATATTATTATTGTAAGGAATTTATCGGTCATGACTTGCAAATTTACAAATAAACGAGCACGCTGCAATTGCACGCATCCTTGAGGAAGAAAATGGACAATGTGTTGCGAAAAATCACATTTGATTAAGGTACCGAATCAAAGATTAAAATATTGCTCTTTTCCGTATTACATACATTTTTCCCTAGATCAGTGCACCAAAAATTAGCGACCTAACAACAAGAAATAATTCGACAATGAATAATATAATGTCGTAGGTAACAAAAAAATAATTTAAAGTCGAAAATCATAATTTACGTAAGAAACTCTACTGTTTGTTTTTTTTTTATACAAAAAATATCGTCTTCGGTAATTAAGTTATTTTAATAACGACTTAAAACATCGGTTGATTCTGGCAAAATACTATTGCGAACAAATTTGTTGTTTTCAAATCTTCATATAGCTGCGCACACGGTCGCTTTGTAGATTCCGGAGGATTGTAAGTTCGACACGGTTTCACGCCGAAGCTCCACGAGAATGACAATGTATGAACTATTTCTCAGGACAGCAAGCCCCATACGCGCTGAATTCATTACGCACATATGGAATTAATTTACTATACGGACGAGAGGATTATTTAGCACCGAATTTGAATGGAGCGCTGTTTAAAGTGCGGTAAACTTATGATACACGTTTGTTTTATTTTCTTACATTTTCTATGGGATTTCACTGCACAAACGCATGTTAAAGAAAATCGCCACTGTACCCAATACACACCAATGTTGTAATCAAAGCTAGTGCAATATTATTTTTATGAAGTCACAAATTAATACTCTAGGTCACAGGAGCGATACAAGATTTAATCAAACATTAAAAAATATATAAACAGAAATTCTTTCTTGAGCAGATAATCAATTTCAATATCCTGTCAGGGGTAAATGTGAAAACCTCACAGAATTCAGAATTTTAATTGTTTTCTAACTAAATCGGTTTTACCGATAATAAACCCGTCCAAATTGAAAAGGAGTGGGAGTAAATAAAATCATATAAATAAGTCGTCACAGTGTGGATTAACCGCAGTTTGAAAATGGCCTTAAACGACGAAACAGCTGTCACAATAATAAAAACTAAAAATACCTGCAGAACTTAATAATAATATTATTAAATTTGACTAACACAATTTTTTTTTTAAATCCTGTCAGGGGTCTAAGAGTCGAAATACTTCTGGGGATTATCTGTTCGGTGTTGCAGCCTAAATAACCGATATTTACGAGTCTCTAAGGAATTTTCAATGGGTTTTTCTTCTGCCAAAACGTGAAGAAAAACAGAGACGATAAAACCACTAAATAACAACTCCATTATTCAACAGTTTAAGTAGGTACTTAAAAGTATGTTTTTAAGCAAACATATTTTCAATGAAAACCTAATTTTGGCTTAGAATTTCGGTCAGTGTTTACTTTCTGTATTGTTCTAGAAACGTGGTTTCTAAACTTAATAAAATATATGCGTTTGTATTTTTACCAGGACAAGGCCATAAACTAAAACGTGCAAAACACTCAATGCAGAAATTGCAATGACATTTATTTGGCCTTATTTAAAATGTGAATACCGCACAAGAATCCCAACTGCCCGGCGCCGGTGGGATTATGGCATCCCAGATCGAGGTATTTTGTGAGGTTGAAAGGAGTAGAGAAGGGAAGGAGACGGAAGACAGGAAGGTTGAGAAGTATTTGGCAATTCAGGGGGCCAAGTCTGTATCTTTCGCGTTAGCTAACATTTTGACAGTTTGGTAGTACATTTCGCGCTAGCAAGTTACGTTTGCGTTTACTTTAAGATACAATTCCATAACGCAAACGCAAAAGACGACGATGCGCTTATGAAAACTGTCAAATTGTGATGTTGATGACCAATTTAACTTGCGATAGCTAAGGCGAAAGATACGGACTTGGCCCTCAGATCTGTTCACCAAACACGGCGAAAGCCAAATTTCAAGCAACGCTTCGATTCTGAACGTTGATCCTTCTCCGGGGGCCGATTCAGGACACTGTCCTTAAGGGTCCCAGGGCGATACTGAGAAAATCCTATCACTTTGGTATGTTTATAGTTTGCGCTACAGACCTTCAAATCTGCCCCAAAATTACAGCAATCATTCGTGCGAAAATTTTTACATTTCAACAATTATTAATTTAAGTTTAATGAGCATCCCGTGGAAATTCGAGGCTGTAGGGGCTGGCTAATAAGTGATTCATTATTGGTAGTTTGTCAATTATATAATTTGATTCGTTGAATCGGTTGAGCGACTCTAATGAGACTTGAATAATGTATAGCCAAATTAATACACAAAACATAATGAGATTCACGCATCGACTAATGTCGGGTTAAGCTGCATGGATGAGTAGGAACGGAACGCACTGAATAATATCGATTGATTTCCTAATTAGTTTCACATCCACCACTGTAATTAGTGTAACTACTCACCTATTAGCAAAATGAATGGATATTTCAAGACTTCATAACTCATGATGGAAATGACGTAGCAAACTGAACATAGTTACACTGACCGGGAGATTCCTAACAGAAATTTTTGTGTAAATTTTATGACGCCAGAACTCACTGTTCGAGAATTGTCGCTGCTTCAGCAAATAGATTTACTGCTTTATAAGCACAAGCACAATATTGGGTATTTGTTAACACTCCCGAGCACGACCGCATATCACCAACGAATAAAGGATGCTAACTGTTGTTTGTTCGTTGGCGATCTACAGACGTTTTCGGGGACGTTGAATAATAACCGACATTGATAAAAATTTATCGATGTCGGTTATTTGTTAACACTCCCGCGCACGAACGCAGATCGCCAACGAACATATAACAGTTCAGGTCTAATAAATCTGCCCAATTCAGTAGAAGCGACCTGTTCGTTCGTTGGCGATCTATCTACAGCCATCCTCGGGAAAGTTGACTAATAACCGACATTGTCAATAAATTTTTTATCGATGTGCTTTTGATATTGACATAAACGGATATTCAATGAAAACATGCCACGAAAAAAGGAATTTTCGCCATAGCTGAACAATATTCACTTTCAGTCAATTCGTACTTAGGTATAAAACTCAATTTTAATTAAATCGTAAGATAAAGTTACACAAGAAAAGATAAATATTTTCTGCAGCTACGTGATATTCCACTGGTGGCTACAATAAATTGAAAATACATTATTTACATTCGTCTTTGTCATACTGACTATCGAGAAAAATAAAGACGTCACAGAGAAAAATGTAAACATGCGAAGAGGACGTTATAATATTAAAGCAAATATTAAAAAAAATAATAAGTTGTCATAGTTCAAGGCCATGTAAACGTAAAATATTTAAATGCATTCATAATTCATAAATAAAATTATGAATACATAGTATAGAATTTACCACGTAATATTTATTATCCAGAATCAAGACCTTGTTTACAACACTGACTTGTTTACTGGCAAATGATGTTGTTTTTCATTGATTATTTTGTGCACTCATTGTACACATTTATTTTCCGAATAGGGCAGTAAATAATAGTCGTTAAAATTGATACAATTTTTTTTATTCATAGTTTAAGTATTCATAGTTTAAGACCGTTCACCTTAAATTACATTCTTTTCAATTGATGACATTTTCCGTAAACTGTATCAATTTTCTACGCGTGTGTAAAAATTGTTCTTGAGCAGTGAGTTCAAATCGGATAATATTTTGGCATTTTTAACGACAAAGGAAGAGTCTTCTTCATCACGTGCCTTCTCTTATCGGGGGTTGGCTATCATCAGGATAATCTATCCCTTGCAGGTGCAGGCTGCAGCTCAGAACAACTCTGCAGATTTGCACCAATCACGTAGATTAAGAAGCTACGGAAAGGAAGTTCTGGGAAGACACCTCCCACTGCGGTGCAAGACGATGCGTTGAGAGAGTCCGGCCGGAGAGGTCAAGGGGTCTCCCTCAACCGGTGTCTCCCGATCCGGTCCGCCACGCAGCTGATGGGCAGACGAATCCGCTACCAAGAACTGGACAAGCCTCACCCCATGAACCCGGGCACACCTGCTAAGTCACCGACAGTGGCGAACCACTCGGGGTGACTTATGGCAGAGGTGTTGGTTATCCAATGATTGGTAATATTTATACCCACCTCCAAAATTTAGTAGTGTAATGTATTCCTCAGTTACGTTTTTCATCGATCTTCCACTGGATTATCTTTTTGTTTCTCATATTTTGACAACGATATTGGAATTATCATGTCTTTGTTTTTGAGTCGGCTTTCGAGGGAGCTAGCAGAGACGTAGGGTGATATAGTAAGAATAATACGGATTGTATTAATATTTAAGTATAATTTTCCGTATCAATGGATAAATGCATGGGGTAACTCAGTGACCCTGAAAACGCATGTTGCCAGCTTGGCCTGTTCAAGGTTAAGCAACGTGTTAAAACGGTGACTGACGGAGCATTAAATACGGCGAGACGTAGATCGTACGAGTCCATTTTAGAATATAAAGTAGTAACGGACATAATCAAATCTAGACACGATCGACAGCTGTGATTCAAAGAAAACACGAAATCTAATCTTTCGAAACATTTCGCCTGCTAATTCATTCGAATTAATTATGAACGTTTCAAAAAAAGCGTAGATACCTACCTATTTTCCGGTAATATTGAGTGATTTTAGTTAGGTTGGGTTACTAGTGGTGTGCAAGGAGATTGAAATCAGGGTAGGCAGTAAGAAAAACATCGTGTTGATATTTAAGAAATTATCCCAGACAACAGTCTTCGTGCAAGCTTTCGCTAAGAATGGCAAAGCTGCTGGCTTTAGCCGAAGTCGGTTGGGATTACCTAAGCTTTATCCAAATAACCGATGTATTTATGCATATTACAAGCCAATTACAGTTTCAATCTTTTTTCCGTTAAACAAATACCGATAATATTTTGAAAGAAAGCCAACATGATACTGTCACTATTTTGTTAGTAAAGTGGTTCTAATTAGTACATGCGCAAACAGATGGCACTAATTGCTACATTTATTGCCCCTGTCGAAAAGCACTGCTTTTCAGATACTAACACAAACGAGTCGTCCTTTGACGCACATTAAGTAATGTGTACACGTGCTACTACGTTTGAATGTAACAATACAGTCAACATAATTTTAATACGATATGTACGTCATTTTTGATACTTAGTTCATGCCTTTGACACGTTATAGTGGTGCGGTCGATGAGGTATGGCGTACGCGGCGCAGCGTTTCATGGCTGGTACTTTGTGCGTATTTGAGTGTAGATTGATTTCGTGCAAATAATTTTATTAATTTTATTTTCATGTGAGTAAGGGAGGGTGGGGTAGGCAGCGCTTATGTTCCCATATGGACGGTACGCCTCTGTAGGTTACATATTATTTATTTTTTTCGAGCTGGCAGAGAAATGAGATAAGAGTTAAGTATTTAAAAATTTATATTACTTTACAGCAATTTACAGCCAGTGTGAAGCTGAAATGAGTGGGATGGGGATGAGATGTGGGAAAGGAAGGTTGGGAAGTACCTTGCTATTCAGATCTGGTCACTAAATACGGCTCAAGCCATTTCAAACATTTTTTTTTTAATTAGGAATGTTAATCTTTCACCGGGGAAATATTGCGAACACAGGTTTTTTTTTTTAATCGGAAAAATTAAGCAGAGAGATTAAAGTACACTTTCACAAAATGCTTTATCATGAATAATGACGTTATAAATACGTCAGCAAAACGAGAAATACTTGATTATTTGTTGTTTAGAAGCGAATTTCCTATTAAGCAACATCTAGTCGAATACATTATACAACTACCGTGAGATTATAAATGATAAATAGTGAATTCATTTTGATACGCGTCGGGAGGTGTGTCTTGCGATTCGCAATCTCATTACGTCAAAGCTGTCCTTGGGTTCAACAAAATAATATGTGCATAGTCAAAAGTAAACGCAATTGAGATATTTATTATTGACATTGGTAGGAGAGAAAAACATGTTTTTAACTAATACCCGACACGAGGCCGAAAAGAATTAGGTTGGTACTTACTCAACAAATTTAAAATGAAAAGTATTATTGAAGAAAGCAATCATTTGAATGAAGTTAAATTTACAGTTTATAATAATACAGTCCTGAAGAAGGACAGGATATAACCGAAACTAGTTGATGGAATGCATAAATTCTAATAAAATGGTTCAAAATAAAATAACCTTTCATTTAAGACCGAACGGAAACTGAACATTGTTTGAAATGGAGATAGATTAATACGGAAGAGAAAGGGAGCGCGCTAATATAAATAAGCTTAGGGCGTAAGCGATCGTTTTAAAAATATTTAATAAAATACAACATATTTAGAATAGAGACAAAAATATCAAAACTACTGACATAAGTGGCATTTAAAGAAACGGTGTGTATTTTTTCACATCTATAACATTTTAAATAACAGAACCACACGTGTTATTTATTTTTTTCGCAGCATACTTTGCAATTTTTTTTTCTATCTATGGTCGTTCATGTAATTATTACAGATTATCGTCTTCTATTATATAAAGAATGTTCCGGGCGGGCGGTGTGTGTCTGTTTTGTATACGAATCTACATTTTTATTCCTAGCTTAATAAAACTTTGCACAATTGACCTACAAAACGAGAGGAAGGTCACTGTCTACATGAGATTTCGAAAAACGTTCCCCATCCCCATTTCCCACCATTTAAGTCAATTTTAGTACTTTTTGTAGAAATTTTGCACACTTGACGTTCAAAATAAGAGGAAAATTACTGGGTAGGAAGTAGGAGTAGGGATAGGGGTAGGGATTATAAAACTTTACTTTAAACAATTAATAACGCCGGGAATTTCAGCTAGTCTTTAATATATATATATATTTTTTTTTTGTGCATAAAAACTTCAATTTTAATTATTATTTTATTTATTTTATAATTTTTTTATAAGATACGTTACATGGTAATTTTTAGATTTACAACAAGCACAAATTCAAGTTAAGTTGTTTAATGTTAGGCTAGGTGAATTCATCCAACATTTTTAAGAGTTGCAATCAAAGGTAAGAGTCATTCATAATCACGTAAGTAACAAATTAAATGAACAGCGTATAGAATAAAGAAAAGACAAGAAATGCGATGTGGGCGTGTTTCGTGATACAAAAGTCTGACCATTCAGGCCTTAAATTTCAAACACAGAGATTCGTTTCATCATCACTATGAAATTTTCGTTTAGATCAAATGGAATGGCAATATACGATGTCAGGAAATGAAACAAAAAAGACAGAGCGCTGTATTTTTATTGGCTTTCTCGGGGCTAGAACCAAAAGTCAGCGACTGTATACGATGCGAAGGCATTCCTATCTTGTATTATCTTATTCCGTGGATAATCCTAGCTTTATTTTTTACACATTCTTTATCAACAAATTTTAAACGAAAATCATACATTGAATTGAAATAAAATAAATAGTTGCTTTCATCTTTAACCCTAACCACTAATTTATCGGGTGCTAGTCGACATCACTATTTGTACGCTACAACTCAGTTGTCGGCTGGCGGCCGACAAGATATGATGTGCGCGCGCGGTGTATTTTCGCGCGCAAAACTTGACACCTGACGCTGTTTCTTGTGATTATTCGATAAAAAACATTTAAATTCGCGTTTTAATAAGATTTTAACTTTTTTCATTACGAATGAATTTTTAACGATTTTTTTGTAACTGCCTATCAATAAATTAATATTTTGACATTATTTAAATTAGAGTTGGCTGACAAAAAATATTTTAAAAATAATGGAGTGGTAAGGGTTAACCCTTTCGTACCGTAAGTATATTTGAAATCACACAGATTTCAGAATTTGTTCCTCTCTATCTAAAGCT